>JBAMBL010002852.1:0-235343 GCA_037043405.1 Drosophila subquinaria | reverse complement strand
AAAAAAAAAAAAAAAAAAAAAAAAAAAAAAAAAAAAAAAAAAAAAAAAAAAAAAAAAAAAAAAAAAAAAAAAAAAAAAAAAAAAAAAAAAAAAAAAAAAAGTGAACGCATGAGCATAATGAGAGACTCTTTTCTTCTTCAACAGGAAATGCAAAAACGAACATTTCAACATCATTTGTATTTTTTCATTCAATTGCAGCTGCAATCGACCAACACTTTTTTTTTGATTAGACAAGGGCACGGCAGCAGAGAGGGCGTGGGGGGGGGGGGGTTGTAAAAGGGGAAACTGAGGGTATTGTGACAGGGGGCGGGGGGAGTGGTGGTATTCGAAGAGCACGCACTAAAGATAACATATGGCGTTCAGTGCTCGGTTTGTCAGATTTGCTCGCTTTGTATATAAAAACTTACGTGGAATGCAAATCCTTGTAAATGGCCTCATCCGAATGGGAACGTTCACTTGGCGACAGCTGCAGATTGAAGCCCCTGAAGCGAACAAAATGTGTAAAAGTTCAATAACAAATTGTTTAGCAAATCGTCGTAAAATCATCAAAACAAATGGAACAACAAGAATTGAGTGAGCTCATATCGACGACCCCTTTCAACCATAAAAAGGTGCCACATTTGAATGCCTTTTTTGAATTATTCGTAATTTTCTCTCTACTTTAAAAGTATTTGCATGTAAAACCATTGAGTTAATTTTAAAACTTATTAGTAATTTCATTAACAAAATTTTTAAAACTGTGTTCTGATTAATAAATTAACTGACAAATATTCAAGCTCACCTCTAAAAATAAATGGCTAAAAACATATTTTAACTAAAAGAACGTTTAAAACAAAAAAAAAGTGAGTTTGATAGGAATTTAAAAATAATTTCAATTTTGTAGACGAGTGTAATTCCTAAAGTATTGCAGGCAGAGTAGAGTACGAAATTCATCAAATTTTAATTGTTTGTGACTTAAAATTAATGAAAAATGATATAAATCAGCGGTGGGCACGCAGTGGCTCCGGGAGCAGCGACTGCCTACTGTTGTAGTTGTTATTGTTGTGCTCTCGAGTTCAGATTTCGTGCCCACCGCTGATATAAATGCTTCGAAAATAAAGATGTCAAATTTGTGTTTTTCCATACACGATACTATAATGTACGCTCTGAAAAAAGGGGGTCGATATGAGGCTCGATTTTCGCGGCCGCTGCAGTTGAGACTCGATAGGTGAACTTACATCAGCTCCGGATGCGTTTGCTGGACCTTGCGGCACTGCGACAGCTTGGAGAGTGTGATGAGGACGCGATGGAAGTTGGTCAAGTCATAGAGCATCGTGGGCTCAAAGAGATCGCCGTCGCGTATGTTGAAATGATTGTGACACACGTCCAGAAACAATTTAATGTTTTTGCAGCACAAGAACTGAAAGCAAACCCATTAGATAGATGTATATACATACAGATGTAAATTGATAGATTGATGGATTGCTCACCTGTGCCATTTGTGGCTTGCGATTGAATTCGCGTGCATCCATGCTGCTCGGATCCAGATGGATGACCAGGTTGCAGAGGAGCACGCCGTCGCGCAAGGTCATCGCCAGGATGCGTATCTCGGCGTCGGGCAGCGCGGCCTTGTGGTCCGGGGGTATAACCTTGCAGCGCACCAACCAGGCAACACATTCGCGCCACAAATCAGCATTGACTGCTGCCGCCGCCGCTGCTGCTGCTGCAGAGGCTGAGGCGGAAGCAGAGGACGTGGACGAGGTCATCGCTGCAGCTGCAGCAACGTTGCTGCCAAAACTATTGGAGGCCATTTGTTACTTTGTTTTTGTTGTGCTGTGCTGTGTTGATTACAAGCTGGATCTTGGGCGTGTGTGCGTGCGTGCAGCTGCTGCTGCTGCTGCTACTGTGACGGGGCGTCGTTTGGGGCGTGCGGCGCGCGCATCAATTATTTTTTTTTTTTGCGTTTAATGAAAACAATTGAAATTCATCAGTTGGCCGTTGCGCGTTACCGTCAACAGATACACAGAAACAACAACAACAATTAGCAATAGCAACAACAAACGGCAAACGGCACGGACAGCGCGACGGGAACTCGCGCTAATAAAACAACAATTATTTGTAAAAAAAAAAAGCACAAGCGCTCGGACGCTTGTTTGATTTCTTCTGTATATTCAATTGATATTTGATATTCAACACTTAATAGATTGCACGGAGGCGCTTAAACACACACACACACACAATCGCACACGCACACACCCACACATACACAAACAGTCACATACAGCTGAAGAGGATGCGCTTTCGGTACTTATCATCGATTGCTTTTCACAACTATCGACCTATCGATACATATTTTATGGGCCCTCTGTTAAGTTAGTAAATACACGACATCATCTCACTGGTAGACATATATACTGTAAGTAAATAATTTAATTCTCACGATATACTTAACTGTTGAGATCTATTCACATAACAACCTACTTGTGGCCAATGTTATCTAACACATCCGCTGTTATTACACATATCGGTAATGTTAAACTCAAAATGGTCTGTAATGAACAGCAAACATCGATATAGTTGTCCAAACAGGTTGTTCTGTTGTGGGCGCATGGTTGCATTTGCGTTCTACGCGCTATGATTTAATATCGTATATTAAATTTGATATTTTTCGATGTATAAAATATTTTATTTTATTTTATTTTTCAATGCATTGACTAGTTTAAAAAAATTGCGGTAGCACAAGAAAATATTTTGTTTTGCATATTTGATGTGTATTAAGAATAAAAGAAAAAATTATATACAGTTGAACTTCGCTAACTCGAATCACCATTATCCAAGAAAAAAGTTCGAGTTAGGGAGACTTCGAGTTAGGAATTTTTTTTTAAGTTTTTTAAAAGAAACTACAAATGCATTCAATCATAAATACATTTCAAATTTCAATTTTTCCTGTTAATTTTCAACAAAAAAGCATTTCAGTTTGTTCAAAACCTGTTAATATTCTCAAAAAAATGGTTTCTTCGTTCTTTTGCTGTATCCAGAAGAAGTTCCCAATTCAAATGTCATCATAATTAATATTTCATTTTTTAATATAAGGAAAAAAGTTTTTGCTGAGATACCATATTTTACAGTGACTTCAATTTATTTGGTATACTTTCAAATTTCTTAACTACTAATAAGTTTGAATTAGTGATGTAAATTTGAGTGGAAACATCGATGTCGATGCTCATCGATGTTTTCAAAATTTAACATCGATGTTAGTTGATACATCGGGTCGAAACATCGATGCATCGATGTATGTCTAATGCTTGAAAACCGTACCATTTTTAGAAGAAAACTTGAATTTTTTAGATAAACGAAGCTCATTTTCTCTTAAAAACGTGTGCTATCATATCAGTTTTAAACAGTTTTTATCTTAAAAGTATAAACACAAACTACAAAAGGTCTATTTGATAAGAACTTTGAAAAGACATATGTGAGCCTTCTTGAAGCTAAAGTATCTCTGACCAATTTAAATAAATTTACCTACTTAGGCATTGCAAACACTACCCAAATTACTATAAACTCATTGTTACAGCGGCGAAAATGGAGTGTTGAAAGTGTTTTGCAAAACATCGATGCATCGCCATGCAACATCGATAAATCGGCATCAGCAAAAACATCGGAAAACATCGAGAAACATCACTGAAAAAACATCGATGCTCGATGCATCGATGTTTTTTTACATCACTAGTTTGAATATTTCTTTAAACATTTTACCATACCATATTGCATGTCCATATGTTAATGAACATCATTATTACATATCCAAACGAGCCGGTAACAAAAGCATAAAATATAAACGAAAAAACCTTCAAACTTTATTGGGGATTTTCCCGAAAAATTCGACTTACAGAAGTACGGGCCAATATTTTTGTTCGAGTTACGGAGAAATTCGACTTATGGAAGTTCGAGTTAGGGAAGCAGATTTTTATGAAATTTGCTCAGTAAACGCTATTGCCACTCGATTTTGTTCGAGTTAGAGAAAATTCGAGTTAGGGAAGCTCGAGTTAGGGAAGTTCGAGTTGGGGAAGTTCGACTGTATTATATAAAATATCAAAAAATATATTGAAAACCATTTTTTTAAGCATTAAAAAATAGTTTTATTTTTATGCTGCTTGACGTTTTTGGAAGTATGATGTTGGTTGTATTTTATAACATTTTCTTATCCATCTCAAAAGAAATTTCAGAAACTCAAAAGGAAATTAGTCGTTTCAATTATAGTTCTAATCAGTGTAAATGCTCGTCTTTAATTTGAGAAATTTTTTAGGAAATTAAAGTATTTTGCTTTTGACATTTGAGATCATGAAAATAAGTAAAAACAAGGGTAAAAGAGCACGCATTTAAATAAAAAAAAGAAAATATGTGAAACACAACATAATATTTAAAAATGGTTTAATATAGATTAACATCAAATTACAAATACGATTAGTTTTGCATTATAAGTTTTTGTTTGCGGTTGAGTTTTTTTGCCCAATTACATAAATGCAATTTCGTCAGAATTGAAGATCTTTAGTTTAAGCCAATATGCATTTATAACTATCTATCGATTTTACATTAAAAAATTATTAATACACTACAAAAATACCTTTAAGAATTTAGACCAATTTAGTTTCAGAAACTACCCGATTTCGAAAAGAAACTTTTAATTGAAAAGATATGTATGTATGTATATGAACATACATAAATTCCATTGCATTCAGGAGAGCCTCAGTCGGAGCCCCTGTGAGCTCGCAAATTTCGAGTTCCGCGGAAACAGAAGCTGTCTTGGCAACAAACTCTGGCAGCTCGTGCTGTGTTCTGGCCGGCACAGCTGTGTTTTATAGTTGTCTGCAGTGCTCGTAAACAAAACATGAGCAGCAACAACCCAAAGAACAAAAAAAATATATATGTATGTATGTATGTAAGTATATGTATAGCTAAAAGGAATAACAAAAATTCGTAAGCTTCGATAAACAAAAGCTAATCCGAAACGAGGTGGCGGCTATTTCTCGCGTGCACCTTACAGAAGCAACAATATGCGGCAATGCTGCGTGTGCTCCTTTATTTTCTCTTCCCTTTTCAATTTACAAATGCCACTAAAAAAGAAAAGAGAGAGAGAGAGAGACAGTGAGAAAGAAAAAAAAAACAATAAATTATGAGCTTGAGATAAAACAAAAAGCGCAAATTGAACTTGGCGTAAATTAAAAGGAGAGCAGGAACAAAAAACATAAAGAAAAATAAAGCGAGTAACGACCGCAGACTTAGCATCGCCTGACGCGAATATGGACAGTTCTTAGACGTTGTACAATGTACATAGTACATGGCAAACAATATCTGGAATTCCGGGATTGGGATCAATTCCCAACGGTGTTAAAAAATTTTGTATCTTAAATTTTCATATGTTCATATATCTAGTGTGAAATGTTTTCTTCAAGTACGTTTTTTTGTTAATTTAATATTTTAACTAAATTTAAGAATTCCATTTTGAACACATTATTATAAATTGCATACTTTGATCAATTCGAATATTAGAATTAAAATTTTTTTCGTTTTTTTTCTGTGTACAAACTTGACCAGGAGGCACAAATAAGTTGACGACCTGTCGGTATGTCAGCCCGGAGCTGACCGGCTGGAGTGCGTGCCGAAATCAAAGATAACGACTCATCAACGGCGTCATAAAAACGTGACATCAATTTTATTGCTGCGGGACGTCAGCCACAAGGCAATAGCTAAAGCAACGGCAACTTGAGAGGCAATGGCAACACAGACAAAAAAAAAATATAAAAATAAGGCTCAAGCGACGTCATCGTTCGCGCGTCGCGACTCAAAAGGTCACGCTAAAGGCAAAACCAAAGCCAAAACTAAAGGCAAAGGCACTGGCACTGGCGTCGACAGACAGAAAGACAAAAAAGTATTGTGGCATAAAGTGCGGGGCAAAAACTAATACAACACCAGAAGAGCTTACCAGCAGCCACATCCACATCCACGACAGGCACACTCCTCTTCATTTGAATAGAGCCTGCGGAAAATTTGCATCACCAAATCATAAATCATGATGCGCAAGGTTTCTGTATTAATTCAAATTATTCTAAGATTCCGCATTTCGCAATTTTGAAATGAAAATTAATGGTGGCAATATAAGTTCAACATAAGCCAATTTTGAAAACTTTAAACATTTCGTGTATGCAACAAATAGTAGAATTTAAATTCGGTCGAAAAGAATGTTTAAAATAAATATAATATGCAAAACAATAATACATAAATAGATTTTATTTTATTGTTTTTGAATCTCATGTGCGTTGTTTCTAATTGCCCAGTCTGCACTGTATGCTGTTTTTAGTTTCAGTTTTCAGCTCAACGCAAAATTGCTTAAACTTTTTGATCCCTTCCAAACATGCACATGAAAGATTTAAGTTATTCGATTTATGGTTTCAACAGATTCTTACAAAGGGATATTACTTATACTCTATAATCTTGTAGTGAAATATGTCATATGTTCAAAGAGATGTGCTTCCCACCCGTAAATGTACCAGTACATAAAGTTCATACGTATACATAATAAATGCGTGTGTACTATAATTAAATAAATATATGGTAACTCTAACGCAAGCAACAACGTAAATTTTTTTGAGGTTATTCATATGAAGTCATCCAATAAGCTCTTCTATAAGAATGAATAATTAGTAATTTTTTTTTGATCAAGCAATTCTATAAAAAATAAATATATGGTCACTCTAACGCAAGCAAGTCATCGAATAAGCTCTTCTATAAGAATAGACATTTAATAAATATTTAAAAAAACAGTTGTGTTGTATTACTTTCAATTTTGTATACATTTTTTTGTTTAAAGATATCAATATCTATATATATGTATATGTATATGGTCACTCTAACGCAAGCAACACGGTACATTCTTTTGTAGTTATCCATATGACGTCATATACGTATATACATATGTATGTATATCTGGTCACTTTAATTCAAGTTAGCCTCTGTACTTATCCATATGATGAGCAATGTATGTTCACAATAAAATTCTTATTGATGTTTGTCTTGATGTTTGTCTTCGTTGTTGTTACTACGATTGCTGCTGCGGCTGCTGTTCATGCTACAATTTGCTGCGCAGCCAAAGTGGCGCCAACGTTACGCACAAAGAAAAGGCAAATAGATGAGAGCAGGCGACAAAAGTGTTGCAAACGCGAATTACATATACATATGTATATGTACATATGTATATTAGAGTTCATCGAATTTTTTCACAAAAAATGGTATCCCATGGTAATCCTGGTCCGTTCTTTTTGAGTTGAAAGTTTTATAATTTTTTAATTTTATATCTTTGGGTGCGATTCGTTTCTATCCTAAAAAATTAGTCAGAATTAAAGCTATTTTTTAAGGCATGCTCTAAGTATATCAACTGAGTTATTAATTAAAAACATGCATATAAAAAGTATATAACACAAAATGTTTTTCGGGCCGATACAAATCGATGCACTCTAATGTATATGTACAAAAGGAGATTCCTTTCAATGTTATTTAAAGTTACTTGTAAGTGCTGAGATCAAGAATACAGCTCGATTGAAAAGTCATTTGTTGTTATTAGAATTTTTATAACGAACTAAGAGTTAGACAGGAGCTCAGTTTAAGGTAGGACAAGTTATTATAAAGTTATCAAGTTGACTCACCAGCTAAAAGCTCCAATATATTTTAAATTTTCAGAAGCTACAATCTATAAATCATGGCAAATTCTTATTTAATGTGAAAATTATCTATAATCTTATCTAATTTGAAAAACAACAAAAATTTTAAAAATTGTACTTGGTAAAATTCTGGTTGAATATCAGAGTAATTTTGTTTAATTTTATATTATTAAACATTTTTATAAGTATTTCAACTAAAATTAAAGTCATAAAATTACTTTTGCTTGCACCTAACAAAATAAGACAACAAATAATTTCAACAAAATACACGAAAACAAAACAAGTTGAAAAAAAATACCCGAATACCTTAAATAAGTTGAATAAGAAATAAGAGTTCATTCCACGCTTTGACCATTTGTCTGATTAATTATTGAATTGTCCCCTGGCGCGCATTAAAATTCATTTGATGCTTTTCTTGTCGCCTGTGTGAAATTTTGTTGCTCTGTCACTTTTCTTTACACATACACTGTATATACAATTTTTCTTTATGTTGTTTATTTGTCGAGCTGTGAGTGTGATGAAATGCTCGGGAATCGCTCAACTGGTCGAAGGACTTCACTGCACATCGAAATATTTCAAGTATTTAGACAAGTTTTTCGGTAGTTGCAACATAAATAAATAAATGAAATCAATTCGCAGGGCTTTGACTTGGCGATAGGGGTCACAAATGCTGTAAGGGTGTATGTGTAGGGGTGTGTGTGTGTGGGAGGAGGCGGTCTGATTGTCGCCTTGTTGGATGTTATCGAGCACCCCGTTACGCCTCCCACGCACGCACCAAGTTGATTAATCGTCATCGTTGCTGCTACAGTAAGAACAACAACAACAACAGCAACAATTGCCTCAAATCACGTACAGCAACAAAGTGTCGCAGGTGAAATGCTGTACACAGGTCGACGCGATGGCGAATGTCGAATGGCGAATGGCGAATGGAAGATGAAAGTGGGAAGTAGGAAATGAGAATGTGGACGGGGAAAAGTCTCAGGTAGCTACTTAGATTTAGCTCAGAGTTATTGTTATTGTTGTTGGTGCTGTTGCTGCTGCTGCTTGTTGTTGTTGCTTTTGTTGTTGTTGTTGCACGCATTAACATAAATAAATCACTTGGCGCCATCAATCAGTCTGTTTGCATTTGGCGCACAGCCACAGAAAATCTCACAGCCACAGTCACAGTCACAGTCCATGCCACACCACATACCCCACACTCCACACACTCCACGCACTCCACTGAATTGTTGCCTTTCCTTGCTGCTGATATACAACAACACTCAATACTGCTACCTCAAATGCCATCTACACAGTTTCGCTTTTGGCATTCTTTGTGCGCTTTGTTGTCGCCGCTTTGCTTTATGCTTACGCGCATATTTCTTTGATTTATCGATGTCTCGACTATTAAGCAATTAACTTTTGGCGCTGCCCTTGCGTGTCCTAGACAAAGGACCTCCCTTCCTCCACCATCTCTTAAGGGTCTCAAGAGCGCTAAAACCTCAACAGCAGCAACAACAAAAAAAGACAACAACAACAACAACTTCAAGTAAATAATGTGGCAAAATGCAAAAAGTTGTTGCCACCCTGCGGTACAAAGTGCAAACAAGCAATGGACGTTGCGTTGCGGTCATTTTTATTCATTACTCCCATTCGCCAGGGGCTACACAGATGATGATGGAGGCGAGGACGACCAGGGAGAAGGCGGGAGCGAAAGGACATGCAGTTTCGAAATAAGTAAATAGCGAACAAACTGAACAAACTCTCAGAGCAGCCTTTGTGCCAAATAGTATGTTTTGTTAACCATTTATAGCGCACTGTAGATTAAGTTGTATACAACAAGAAGTATTTGATATCTAGATATTTTTAAACTATGCGAATATTTTAAAATACATTTAGGTGTGTTCTTCAAATCTCTAGAGATGAAAACAGCAAACAAAAAAATGTCGGAATTTCCGAAATTTAGACTTTCGGACATGTTTTCGGAGTTGCAAAAATCGTGTTCCATAAACTTATATTAAATTTCACCAACATTTATTCAACAAATAAATTCATTAAAATATGATATTATGTCTGTGTATTCAATAAAAATATGTTCCTATTTTATTTTAAATATAAATAGTCTCCAAACAAATATTTAATATTTTTAATAATTGGTTGCTTTTAGCTAACTACAGATTCCTAGAAGACGCCTGCAAATAGCTCAATAAACATTAGCTGAGTTAAATTTGAGTGCTTGAACAAGAGAACAAGTAAGTTTCACATATAAAATCAGGTGCTACAACAAAATAAAATATTCCTGTTCATTTGCTCCTTCAAATGTTTTACAAGCAGCCCAAAAGTATTCTTTAATAAATAATGTGCGTAAATTAATTCAATTGCGATGAAGTCGTTATATTAATTCTCTAGCGCATGATTTAATCTAGTTGCAGAGTATGGATTGAGCTGTAAACGAAGAATTGCACTCAAGGTCTTGTCCATGTAAATAAATAATTAAATGTGGTATAAAAATTATGCTCCCGGGATTGTCGAAACAATGTCAGCTCATCTTGGACCAACAGTTCTTCTCAGCGTACATTTTATTTGCTTGGCTCCTGGGTAGATTTATTGGCTGGCGCCATCTAGCGAATAGCAGCTGAGGCAGCTCAAGTTACAGGAGCAAAGCATATTTTTCTGCTCATTACACATACGCCACGTGGAACACAAACACACACAAGCTTATGTGCAGAGATGCATAATTAAATGCCACAGAAATAAGCTGAATAATTACTTAGCTCAACCAAAAAAAAAAAAAGAAAAGAAAAAAAAGGGAAAACGAAAAGGAAATGGAAAGGCACATAAAACCTAATAAATAATAATAAGCAAAGCAAACAGAAACCAAAAACGAGAAAAAATGGATAAAAAAGTACAGTGAAAGCAAGGCGCAAATTAATTGAGGCAACACACGTGTCTGAATGCGTGTCTGTGTGTGTGTGTGTGTGTTGTAATTTTCGCCTGAACAAGTTTGGTAAAGTGTTTTGCTTTTTGTGCTTTTTAGTTTTGCTAAATTTTTAATACATTTGAAAGTCAGCCTCGTGTTAGGCAACAACTACATATGCACGACAAAACACATTTTCAAATAGAAACACATTAAAAATGCCACACACACACACACACACATACATTGACTCATAGCACACACACACACACGCAAGAATCTTCATGTGTCAGCAAGTTTAAGTAATACGCTTTTAGAATAAAATTCATTTCTTTAGCCAGGCAAATGTCTATCAAACCGTCAAAAACAAAACTAAAGATACAGTCCGTGCTAAAAATATATGTAATATGCTTAATGGTAATGCTTGAATATTTAACATAAAATCGAAAGCAAATCCTTTTCTAAGACAAGAAAAAGTAACATTTAAGTTCGTTTAAATTTATAAAATTCAATTCACAAAATTAATACAAAAATTAAAAGCTCTAAACGTAAATTATCTTTGAAATTGAATATTCATGATTTGAGCTAAAAAAGGTATAGGAATTTCGGATATATGGTAATACTCGTGGTATATCTAAATAATCAGATCTTATAATTGACAAATTTTTAAAACAAATTCCAGTCGATTTTTAAAAAGTAAAAAAATAAACGTTCAAAACAAACAGCATCAGTTTTGTAAATATAGCTAAAAACTGTTTTCGATTTTATATCTTAAACATTTATAGAATATTGCGACAGCATTTATTCGATTCAATAACCTGTTATACATTAAATCAAATGATTGAATTGCAAAATTTTTAAATATTTTAAACATGCTTTTGTTCACAATGCGCCGATAAGTTTTAGCAAGGCGCATACTTCTTCAGCGAACTGTAGCCGTAGGTCAACATTTGCGCTGGCTTGGTTTGTCTGCGAAAACATAAACAACCGAAATATCAGCTAGACTTTTGCCAGAGTTTCCAAAACAGACAATGGCCACTTTTTCAAAGCAAACGCGCCCTCAACAACTTATGCGAAAACCGCAGCAAGAACAACAACAACAACAACAAGCAACAACCAAAAAGAATACAACAAAGAAGAGTGCAACATTTTCAGGGCAGGCAACAAAACGGAAACAAAGCCGAAAAATTGCCTCAGAGTCGACAAACACACAAAGAGAAGTCACTCGGCCAAAACGTGCAAAAACTATTTTCAAACTCTTGCAACTTGGTAAAACAACAACAGCAACTGCAACAAAAACAGCTACAACAAAGTAAAGAAAAGAGAGCGGCAGTTGTTGGCGACGAGGCTGCCAAAAGTATTTGCAAAGTGCGCGCCAGGCAAAAGTCAAGGGCAGCCAAAAGGGACCAGAAATGGAAAAAGAACCAAAGCCAGAACCAGAACCAGCACCAGAACCTGACGCAGAGACAGACACAGAGACAGAGACAGAGACAGAGCCTCTTCAGGCCCCTAGAACCTCCTTAGCGCTCGCACCAGCCAGTGCATGAAAAAAACCAATCAATAAATGCGAAAAATTGCCCCAAAAAAACCAACACACATAACAAATTTAAAAAGCCGTAAAAGAAATGGCACAGTAAAACTGTTAAAAACAACAAAAAAAAACGACCACAACCAAAAGGGAGAGAAAAGCTGCGTAAAATTCGAGCAATCGGCCGAGGAAAAACCATCACATGAAAATTCTGTTTCTCTCTCCATCGGAAATTCACATATGTACGAGAATCACTGCCCAAGGTACGAATATCTTTCTATCATTCCTTCTTTTCAAATTTCTTCTTTTTTTACACTTTTTCTTTCTTTATTGGTTTTAATTGAGCAAACAAAGTGAGCACTTGGCAGGGGCTTTACTTGGAGCTTGGATGCCATACCATCTACTAAAACTGGTGGAAAACAAATATAAATGAAAATAGTAGAAATAAATATTATCATCCTCTTATCAAGGAAACTGCTGGCAAAGTTGGAGTAAAGTTTCTAGGCCTAATTGCACCTTAATTGGATTTAAGTTTAACAACTTGAATGGGCCTGAAAGTAAAGTGTATGCGACAGGCAGATACCCTGTGAATGCATCAGACTGTCACAGAAAACAATTTGCTTAGGCCTGTTACTTCAGGTGTTTTATAGCTACTGAAGAGATATTTTGACGTAGAATGTATACAAATTAATGTCAAATTTGAAAATGTATCTTAGAATCAGAATAGAAGCAACAGTTACATATTTGTAACTAAGCCTCCTCTCTCAAATTGATATTTGGTTAATCATCTCTTTTGCTCGTATTTGTCTTAATCTGTCAACATTGTAGTTGCTTAAAACTGCTTTTGTAATCAAATAGTAATACAATGCTAAATTATTACCGCAACAGTTCCCTCTCTATTATCTCCCTTCCTTGCCTTGACTTTTGGCTTTGGCTTTTGCTCATATGAAATACAATTCCTAAATTGCAAAAGTGAGTAAATAACTCAAGGATATAACGTGATTAAACTTGATATGCATGACTAATAAGCGTAAAACACACACACACACACACACATATACTGGACAGGACATATTCGCATTAGGACTGTCATTTTAACTATTTTATGTCTAAAAATGTAATAATTTTATTTAAAAAAGTAAACTTGTAATACGGTAAAATCGAAATGTTACGAATACTGCTGAATTCTAATAGAACTTTATTTTACAAATGAAGTAGATAAAACACTTTCAGAAATAGAGTTGAAAGTCATATTGTGAAATCATTTAAAAACGAGCTAACAGATTTATTAGTTTCAGAATTACAACATTTTTGTAGTTTATAAAACTTTACATGCTGAAATAATAAATATGTAAATTCTGTTAATTAAGGGGGAAAAAAAATAATTATAATTGCTTGCAAATAAAAGTAAACAAAAAATTTATTATTCGTGTCTGTTCTGAATTCCGAAAATCGATAATAATTGTCGTTTTCAAAACGTGTGCTGTAGAATCACCTTTTCGATCGGAATTGGGAACAGCAATTGGTAAACGCTCGTTTTCGTTTCTTTTTTACTCTTTGAATACGTTCGAAATTCGGAACAGGCCAGATTATTTTTATTTTTACCCAATTTGAATTTTCCAATTATAAATATAAATGCAGCTTTTTATAATTTATAGCCATTTGTTGCGATAATTCTGTTTTGGTCAACACTGATTCCTGTATATCTTCTTCGAGATACAGTTGTGCCATATCACATGCAACAGGACAGCATCGAGAACCTTATTCATGTTACTCGCACTGTTGGCATTCATGTCCATGTCCATGTCTGTGTCCACGTCCGTGTCCATGTCCATGTCCATGTCCATGTCCTGCTACCGAGTCCAGTGTCCAGTGCCCACTTACAAATTGAGCAACACCAAACCTAAGTGATGGATGTGGTTGTTCTTCCAATGCTGAAATATGAAGCCATACAGAGAGACAGAGAAAGACACAGACACACACACACACACAGAAAGAGAGAGAGAGAGATAAAGAGAGGGAGGAGAGGGAGATAGCACGAATGGAATTGAGAAACTTACCTTCAGCTTCTGGGTGTTCATCAGGCAGTACAATGCCGACAGCAGCCACAAAACTTTTGGCACAGTCGATTGCGGCAAAGTGTCACTCAATTTTAAGTTGCCACTAACTGAGTACCTGACTAGTTGGCCACCTTGCCACCACCTTGTCACCGTCCTCCCTTGGTATCAGCTAACTATTGAGAATTCCACTCGCACTTCCACTACCTGCAACTTTTATTTGCTGCAAGTTTGCGTTGCCCATTGAAATGTTTGAATCGCTGCAATGTCGATGATGGCGTTGACGCCAGCTCACGAAATCGAAATTGAAACCAAAATCAAGCGTAAAATTCATTTAAAATGTTCACACCACCACCCCCAGCCCAATTGCCAAACAAACCACAGCACAGTGAGTGCTAAAAATAAAAATATTTCAGCATTTCTTTTTGCCATGGCCAGAGCCCAGGGACGGAATTTAATTATTATTCGAAAACAAATTTCTGTATTCCAAATATTTTTGAACAGTTGGCAACGAAGCTCTCGAAAGTTTTTAGGAACTTATATATGTAAGTCTGTAGTATGTATCGTATAGATATAGAATGACAGCAAACTGTGATCCTGAATCGTTTATCATTTTCATTTCAATTGAATTTCGCGTCCTGAGTTTTCTGATCGAAATGCAGCCCTGCTTTTGGAAATTTAACCTTCACTTGCTACAGTTAAATGTGTGGGCGTTAATTTTCTTGTTGCTCGCAGAGGGTGGGCAGTGCGGGGGCGTAGGGGGGCGTGGCACGTGTGTGGGTAATTGTTGGTGCGCTTGATTTGATTGAAAGTCGTGGCAAGTGCCTGGCAATGAAGACGGCAGAGCATCAGGCGACAATCAAAGTGTGTGTGACTCTGTGTGTGTTTGCGTGTGTGTGATTGTGTGTGCTTGCGTGTGTGTGTGCCTGTGTGTGTGTGTGTGTGTGAGTGTATATAAAGGTGTGTCACTGAGCTTGGCATATGATTGTGTAATTGATTTTATCAATAGAAAAATTAAAGCAAAGACAAAGAATGAGGTGTGTGTTGAGTGTGTGTGTGTGTTTATGTGTGTGTGTTTAGCTCCCTCTCTCCCCGTGCTCTGCTCTCTAACTTCTGCTTGGGGTTTTTGGTAAAAGTTGCTGCCTTGGCTAAAGCCAAGTAAGTATTTGCTAGCCAATGGAAAACCAATTACCAGCCACGGATTGGCCCCGAATTGGAAGAGACACGCACGTACGCATTGTAATTCGGTTTCTTTTTTTTATTTTTACATTTCTTTTCTATTTTTAGAGCTTTGCGAGGGCGCCATTAAAAACCATCAAGCATGTTGACCATTGCCGAGCCACGAGCGACTTTTGTTGCTAGCCCTTTTTCTTCAAAAATACTTTTTCTTCTATACTATACTTTGCTTTTGCTTTTGCCTTTGCCTTTCAACTCCTTTTTTTTATTTTCTGTTTCCACTTGCCGCGTAATTTGTTCTAATACGATTTGGCTATTCACAATAACAACAACAACAACAACAACAACATGAAGTAC
This sequence comes from Drosophila subquinaria, assembly GCA_037043405.1. Classification (NCBI taxonomy): domain Eukaryota; kingdom Metazoa; phylum Arthropoda; class Insecta; order Diptera; family Drosophilidae; genus Drosophila; species Drosophila subquinaria. Next base: position 219,635 of record JBAMBL010002852.1, on the reverse strand, counting down.
AACTACAACAAAAGCAGCCCCGACAAAATTGCGGCCAAGTGCAAAGTAAAGCTAAGCAATCTTTTGGCTGCCATCATGGCACCATTGACTTGGGCATCGACATCGACATCGACAACGACATCGACATCCACATCGATTTTCGCCTTGAAAGTTGATTGTCGGATACGAGTAGGATAGAATGGGATAGGATAGGATAGAAGCAAAGGAAGAAAGAAATCCGCATTGAAAATGTGCCGCGCATCTATTTCCATATAAATTGGCTGTCGTGGAGCATCTCCAACGCTTTCGGGCCAACTTTGCCAATAATAAAGCGCCATTAGTGCTGCTACATAAAATGGAGCCCGGAATGAAAATGGGTATCCTTCTAACAGCTGTGGGCGGGGTGGGGGGCTGTAGCTAAGGCCATTCTTCCTTTGGGTAGTTGGCCTGTCTTCCTTTCTTTTTGTTTGTCTTCCTCTTGTGCGAGTCGGAAGAGAGATGGGAATGGGAATCGGGAGAGAGGGGGTTAGACTTGTCTCTGGTGCTGCCGGGGGAGCGCTAGATAGATAAGCTCCGCCAGAGGTGTTCCAGCATCGCATATAAATAAAATAAAAAACAAAACAACTACCATAAACAAGCTGCTAATGAAATCGATGAAAGCCGCAAAGTTAATGCTCTTAAAAATTATGATTTCGAAATGGGCTAAGAAAGCGGAAAACAAAATGAAATTAAATGAAATCACTCGTATAATTAAATATACGAGATCTAGCCACTCGTTTTTTAAATTTTCTTGTGATGAATTCAACAAATTATAATGCTTAGTAGAAACTTTGTAGTGTGCAATTCACTTCGCTCTTTACTGGGCATAAATTCTAAATTGCAAGATAATTGCAACAAATTTTAATTTTATTGAATATTTTAAAATATTTTGAATTTAAAAATTTAATTTAAATAAATGTTAATTTGAGTTTAAGTAATTGAATTTAAATTCAGAAATAAATAAAAAAAAATGTGAACTTAATTTAAATAGACTTTGATATTTAATAAAACTAACTAAGAATTTTCAGAAAAAGTATTCATTTAAAAGCATTAGTAATTTAAACAATGTTTTATTCTTGCAGATAATTAAATGAAAATAAAAGTACTATAGCAATATGTAATTCCATATGATTATAGATTTTTTTTTAAAAAAAGAGCGATAATAAATACTCTTAAATCCAAAGATAATTCAAGACAAACATTTAGGGGATTAAATCATGTTTTTTGAGAGTATGACACACATAATAACAGACTTATGGCACAAACTCTGCATAGCTCACTCTATCTCTTTCTACCCCTACATTCTCTTTCTCTCTATGAAATATGAAAGTAAGCCCAGGACAATTGTACGTAACGCGAGTACCGCAACAATTCATGCTGAATATTGTTTATGTATTCAGTTTGGTAATCGGATATCTTGGCATGAACACACTCAAACACACACACACACACACACGAGTACGCACGCACGCACACACACGCAAGGCGAGTGTCGAATTTTGTAGCATACTTTTGTGCGCCACAGTCATTGAAGCTGCTGATAAGCCAAATCGTCGTCGACTTTGGGCGTCTGGATTTCGTCTCGAGTTGGAGTTGGAGCTGGAGCTGGATTTGGAGTTGCTTGAAGTTTGTTATGGTTAAAGTTTTAGTGGTTGTTGTTGCTGTCGAATATTTTATTGCTGTCCACTTCCGTCTGTTGCGACCACAGCCCCACTCCACCCATTATTTGGCCTAGGAGCAAGTCTCAGACCCATTCTATGTTACACACACATTAGAAATGCCCGTTAAACTCGCACAACATTGCTGGTGTTGCTGTAACGGCAATCAGGAAAAGTGTTGCGATTTTATGACAGGGTCATATGAAATCATTTTGCACGCAAAACTCCTAGCCTCTATATGGGTCATATAGGACCACCAAAGAAGGCCACTCAAATATTTTATAGTGCTCGCCCACGCAATATTTTTGGATTCTATTTTTTTTACATACACTTTCATTCCAACACGTACGTCTACAAATATGCTAAATTTATACATTACCTGTTTACCCACTTAGATCATCCAATTTTACCCTGTAGGCAGCCTAAAAAAAATTATTTCAAAGAGCATGACGAATCAAGTGAACTGCGAAATTATTGAGTTTTTCTTATGTTGTTGAATTGCAATTAGAAATTTATTTCATTTTTGTTGCAGTAAACTAATTGTTTCGTCGTAATTTTTACTTTAATACCCTTTAAAGTGAAGATAAGCAAAAAATGTTTTTTAATTAAGCAATGGCAGAAGAACATAGAAAACAAAAGTGAATTGAAAGTTTAATTCTGTATATTTAATTGTCCCAAAAAACCGTTTATTTTGAAGGCCGAATTAGAACGGTATAATTACTTTTCTTACACATTTGAGATTGAGAAAATCTATTTATAAGAATATGTTTGCTTTATAAATCTTTTAAATATTCTCTTTACGTATAGACTTGTTTATCATTGCAATAGCTCAGCACAAATTGTAGCTGAATTGCAAAACAAAACTCATTACTCTAATCAGCTTACAAATTGTTATATTTTATTTTCATTTTGAAAAGTTTTTGACAATATTTGACTTGAACTTGTTAAGTTAAGGTGATGCAAAATGCTTTAAAATCTTAAGTCATGACACAAATAAGTATATTTGAATGGATGCTTATTTGCCTATCAGAAATTTGCATTATCATAAGACAAACTTTGATTTTGGCAATGATTCGACGGGGGATTTTTAGGGTGATTGTGTAAAGTAATCATTGAGCAGTGCCCTGCGGGCAATGATGCGGCACATTTGACTCAGATACCCACACACACACACCCAAACGTACACACAAATGTACACACATATATACAGATAGTGTGTATATACATATAAATGTACTTGGCCTAAAATGCTTTGCACATAATACAAACTCAATTAATAAAGTTTACGAGCGCAGCGGAAAGCGGAAAGTGCGTTGATGAGGCGTAAAAGAGCTTAACCCTTAACACAATAACCCCGATGTGCTGTGGTACACCTTGATGTTAATGGCGTTTGTGAAGCGTGTAATCGACGCCAGGGGGCGCCACAAATGGTCATTCTTTAAAAAGCGGCTTGATATTTGATTACATTGCCGCATTGATGGGGCACTCGACTCAAACTGGGAGAAAGGGAGAAAGAGTGAGAGGGAAAAACGCTTCGAAATTGCGTAAAAATTATGTAAATAACAACAGTTCTGCCTGAAGTTCTGGAAGTTCTGGAGGATCTGCTAACGAGCCAACATCGCCGTCGCCGTCGCCGTCGCCGTTGTGGCTGCCACAAAACAAAAGCAACAATGCAAATCCTCGAAAAACAACAATTCACTGATGATAATCTAAGGTAGGTAACGAGCCAGCCCCAAAGCTTCCGTCACGCACCCGAAACTGTCCCTCCCCTCCCCTCCCCTCTCCTTATCCTCATCATCCACTTCCCTTCTTTGCCTGCTTTTCTTCCCTCATTTTCCGCATCGTCTTCCCTACGGCTACCCGTTGTGTTTTATGTTAATGAATTTATTTATTATTATTTCATTTTTTTTTCGTCCTCGTCGTCTTGTTACGTTTTTATGGTGCTCCTGCCACTTCCATAACCACTTTTAGCGTTCCGCCACCCGCACCACGTCAATCCCCTTCCCCTCTCCCATTCTCCCACTCTCCTCATCTCTAGCAAGCTGAAAATTAATTTTGTGTGTAGCACCCGAGAAAAAACCAAAAAATTGTAAGCCGTAAAAGCCAACATGCGGCAAACAATGCGCATACGCCATGTGAGTCGCCTTATCGGCAATGAAATACTTACATACATACATAGTGTACACTCAGAAAAATATACCATTTCAAAATCAAGTATATATGCATGCCCTTTCTTTAATTTATACCGCTTTGTTCGCTTAATTTGAATATTCTTGAATTAAGTATGAAACGATCTTAAATTAAAAATTTCGTGTGTTTTCGACGTTCCCAAAACACTTTTATCATATTGTAGTCCGATTTCAAACTTAGTGGGAATATATAACACCATGCCAAGCATATAATCTGTGAGCTTAACTTTAATACTTCCAGAAACAACAGAGTATTTTTTTTATACTAGACTGAAATAAACTTAAGTATGAGACTTTTTTTTATATTTCTGATTTGTTTAAGTTGCCCAGTAAGGTAGCAGGACACCTGTCTTTGTAAAAACCATTTCATTATACTTAATAAAAAAAAGAGACTTTTTTGTACTTGAAACAACTACATTTTGACATAGGCTAAAGATTGTTATATGCTTAAGCTAGTATGTTTTGATCTTTAACAGAATTGAATTAATCCAAAAATTTACTTAAAGTATTCCAAAAAAATCGTATTTTAAGAATTCCGTCAAGTTTCAAACTTAGTTAGCTTTTGAGATAGTTTGTACTTGAATCTCTCCCGATTAGGTACACAGCTCTTGATATTTATTCTAAGTGTACAGTGGGTGAGTGTATGTGTTTGTACGTAAGTCTGAGTTATTGCATTACTTTCATCTACAATTTAACGATGTTTCAATAAACTTGAATTGAAACTTGATAGTCACATCCTCACGGCAAGTGCTTAACTAACGAGTGAGCTTCAATTGGAACTCTTTAGGATTTCAGTTTTTAAACGATCTACAGTCGTGGCTGTAACACTTGTTACCCCCCAAAACAACAATAAGAACAACAACATCGGTTGCAACATTAACAAATGTCTCCCTTTGGTCGCCGCCGAGCTAATTACGGCAGACACACCGCCACGCCTCCAAGCCCCCAGGCCGCCCACATAAGCTAATTATTTAAAATGCTCGCAGACATTAAAAAGCACTTTCGCCTGGAACTGGAATGATAATCGCAAAACGCTGCCTGCGTTCCTAAACACCGCATACCACCGCATAAACACGCTGCTCTTATTTTCCATTCCACAATTCCTCACGCTTTCCCTGCAACTTTCTCCCCGTTCCCAAAGCTGTTGTTATTGTTTTTGCGCTTGTTTAGTGTTGTTGGTGCTTTTGTGGCTTTTTTGATAATGACGCTGATTAGTCAGCGCTTACGACGACTCTACAACGTCTTCTTATTTTCATTTCATTTCGCTTTGGGTTCCTTTTTGAGACCCTCAACGAAAATGTTAACGCTTCTCTTCCCTCTCAGCTAAGAGGAAGGGAAGGGAAGAGAAGGGTAGGAGACAAAGTGGACTGTTTCTTATCTATGATGGCTCTGCTTCTTGTCGTCTCTGTGGCAATGGGACGCAGCTATCGAAAAATAAAACTTTAAAACCTACTCTCCGAATCTCCGAATGACGCAATCTCGTTCTCTGGATTAATATATATGAGTACGAGTATTGAATGTAAGAGCTCTTAACTATGTTTATACTGTCTTGTCAACCATTTCCTATACTCATACTCACACATACATACATATTTATTTTTTGGCCAAAATGGGTTATACACTTGGGCACGTTTTTCCCATGTTTCTGTCAGCGTTGATGTCAGTTGACAATAAGTTAAATTGCCTGCTCTGGGTTCTCTTATCCGACTCTTGGAATGTTAATGTTTTCTTATGCCAGAGTTGGCAGAGTGGCCTGTGAATTTGTAAATTTCATCATTTCTACTTATTATGAAAGTAATGTATTTATTTACATCTTCTTTTAATACATATTTTATATATTTATCTTGATAGAGGAGTGGGATCTAGTGATTTAAAACTAGCTACAAAGTAACATATTAATTTGCTTATGTTTACTGTCACATATTTTTAAACAAAAACTGTTATCAATTGATGTAAAATACTTATGTAAGGATATACCCAATCAGATATTTGTAAAATGTTTTTTTTTTTAGAATCCAGCTATATTCGATAAACTCAAGAACCAACATTTTCGTAACTAAAACATGTTAACAATTAAATGAGTTGGTTTTTTTTTTAAATATATTTTTAGAAGATTCAATGTAAACTTTTGAATTTTTCATTTTCATATCGGAATTTCAGTCTTCACCTTCATTTTTATGTATTTTATTTTGTTAAGATAATTATGTGTTTATATACTTTATATACTAATTATTGTTGCTGAGAATATCTCATTAACGTTAAATTCGAATAATTTGTATACTCAAGAAATTAAAATTGGTTAAAATTATATTTTTTTTTTTAAATTAAAATTATATTTCAATTTGCAATGCTTTAAGATTGCTTAATACTTGATATACCCTGTAGCTATATAATGTTTTAAATGGATATTCTGGAGTTGTAAAAATTTATTGATACAAAAGCGATGAGTTTTTTTTTTTGGAAATGTCATTTTATTAAGTTTGTCATGATTGAATTGTATTTGAACATAATTATTTAATTTATTTAATATGTTAAAAATGTTTAAGTTAAATTTAATTTAAATTTATTATTTGTCCCTCTAGGATAGATTTGAGCTCCAATAAAAAGAAAAAAAAACTTTTTAGAGCATATGTTCTAGTCGATCATTCTAGTTGATGAATCGCCTTCAAATGTTGATGTTCCCACCTAATCAACGCAGTTCGTTTGCTAAATTTTCCAGCCATTTCGATTGACAGCAATGGAATGCTTAACTAAAAATTGTTTATTTTGATAACATGATATACGATTAGCAGTAAAAAAAAACCTGGCTAGCTCCATAAATTATCTGAACTCTGGACTATTTTTATGCCTAAGCATAAACATCTCAATCATTTGGGATGTGTTCGTTTCATTAATTGTTCTTCAGATAGTCTAAAAGTCTTGCCTGAACTGAAGAAATAAAGCGAAACAGAAAGCATAAAATATGCAGGCATAGAAATTTGTGAGCCAATTTAAATTAGCGAATGGCTAGTAAACTGTCTAAAATTAAAATTTGATAAATCGTTATCAATTTTCTGGGTAAACATAAATGCAAATTAAACAGCTGCATATTAAAAAAGAAAAGCAAAATTGTTAATGATAAAATGCTTTGGTTGTTTTTATTACAGAAATAAAGTGCACAATGATATATATTTTAAGGATTTTCATTACAGTCTTTAATTTTAATGTTCATGTTTCAAGAATGAGATATTAAAGCTTGTCTTTTATAAAAACCTTTGGATATATGGAAACTAAAAGCATTTTAATTAAGCCAATAAATAAATTAAAACTACAGAAAAGGAATTGCATTGGTTTTGCAGTTCATTTTAATTGCCAATAAATTAGGCAAATGTGACTATGTTTTTCTATAGAAAACTTATTAACTAATTTATTTGCAAATAAATAACAACAATTTTATTTCTTATAAGCATAGTTGGCACCACTGTAATTGGATTATAAGTATTAGATTTGTTTTGTTCCATAAAGTTTTCCTGTTTTCCGCCAAGTCAATTTGACTCTTTGGCTTCTTTATATGTATATGTCTCTAAAAGTTTGTTGTAAGCTGTTTTGATTTTAGCCCAAATGACTGTAGATCATTATAGTTAACTTGCTCGTATCTGAGAATAACAAGGAGTAGTTGTTTCCTTTTCTATTTGACTGTCTGTCTGTCTGTCAATTTTGGTGACTTGCAGTCGGTCTCCTTCAAATTAACACCTCATGGCTTCTTGGGCTCCGGAGCTATAAAAACTGACGCCGCGGCCACTGGGCAATTAACAAGCGTAGCAAAAACGACAACAACAACACCATAAACAACGACAACGACAACGACAACAACTACAACGCAGCCACATCAGAAATGTAAATGTAAATTCTTAACTGGGCGAACTCTCGAATGATGTTGGGCCACCCACGTGGGCATTCACTTCAACGGTTCTATGGTCCGTTTAGTGCTCTCTCTTTCTCTGTCTCTCTCTCTCTCTCTCTCTTTCTTTCTCTCTTTCTCTGTGTATGTGTGTGTGTTTGCAAGTGTTAGTGGTGCCAGTGGTTACGTCATTTAAAGACACGCAACTCGGCTAAAGTCGAATGTTTTCATTATTATGATGTGTGTAGCTTGTTTGTTTGTCTGTTTGTTTGTTTGTTTGTTTGCATGGTTGTTTGTTTGATTGCTTGACTGACTGTCTGACTGACTAACTGACTGGCAGCAGCGCGTAGACGTCAGCCAAGTGTTTTATGCTCCGTGTTTCATTCATGACGCACATGAAATTCATTCAATGAAATTGACAAACATGAGCATTAACCATTATTCATTGGTCCTGCTTAATTTCATTCATAGTTCACTCTATTTTTAATCTATTTTATTATTCTATTTTTTCTTTGCTCAAATAGAACATAATTAGTTTTTTTAGTGTAATACATTTTTAGTAAAAATAAAAGTTGATACATATTCTAGATTTCATAGCATAATTCATATTTTTTTTAGAAAGTAACACAAAGTTAGTTCATGGTTTGACAATTTTTCAACGCCCTGCAGTAGGCAATGGTAATTTTGTTTTCTGGGAGACGTTCTTCTTTTATTTTTGGTAGTTGCTGCTGTTGTTGCTGTTGCTGTTGCTGTTGTTGCTGGTGGTTTTCTGGTGTAAGTTCTTGTCGTTTTTGCAGCTTTTAACACGCATACAAATGCATCTAACACGCACACCAATGCCAATGCTCTCAGCTCGTCTGATTGTGTGTGTGTGTGTGTGTGCGTGGTGAAAAGCTCAGCGCCTTCGTCTGCTGTAGTGTGGTGTATTTAGTTGGTGAATGGTGAGTTTTGTCGCCTTGACTGCGCTGGTGTGCGTTATATAAGTCTGTTATGAACCGCAGCCCGCTGCTCTACATGTAACACACGCACCGACAACGACTGCGACAGCGACAGCGACAGTCGCACAGTCAGAATTATTCACCATGGGACGAGTTGGCAGCTCCGTGCAGTCATTCATACAAACGCCTGCCTGCTTGTAGAAGTCATCATCACACACACACACATACACACACACACGCACACACAGACAGAGATAGAGAGACATGGCTCTCATTTATGGTGGCACACCATTAAATGTTTGTCGGTCGGTCGCTTCGTTCGCTCGCAGAACGTGGCAACGCTTTCAGTCGTTGATTTGACCGCCAAACAAACGCAACGCACAACGCGCGTGACTCGACAACGTACAACAAACAACAGCAGCAGCAATCGCAGCAAACAACATCAAGAACAACAACAACAACTAAACAAACAAAAAAAAAAAAAACCAAACACCAACAAATAATATTTTTTTTGAAATTTTTTTTTTTATTTTTGGATTATTCCAATTTTTGCACAACAAATGCCTTAAATATTTAGAAAGCAAGCAAACAGCGCAATCAATTCTGAAGTGTAAAGTATTTAAAATAATATAAATATGCATATTAAACAAAAAATTATACATATAAAATAAAAAATGCAAATGAAACAAAAAACAAAAGAAAGAAGCAAATGAAAATTGTAAATGAAAACATTAAAAGTATAAAGCAGCCATTCTGCCATTAGCATAATAACAATAACAGTAACAATAACAATAACTACAATAACAACAGCACAGTTGAACAACAGTTGAACGAACAACAGTGAAGCTAAGCAGGCAATGATAAAGCTAAAGGAGATGAAACAAAGGACACAGAACAACTGAACAACATCAAGTGTTTATGCATGCGACAACTTGTACTCTTAGTTCTTGTTGTTGTTGCTTATTTATTTGTGCTCTATTCTATGTGTGCGTGAGTGTGCGTGAGTGTGTGTGTTGCATACTTTTGTGCTGTCGCAGACCGAAAGAGATTAATTTATACAAAAACAAGGCTATAAAAACTAGAATAATATTAAAAATAAAAATAAAAATAATAGAAGAAGGCGAACCAAAACATTTGAACTAGTCTATATATGCACATAGCTAAAGGGTATCCAAAGGAGGGATTGTAGAGGGCTTGTGGGGTGTGTATGGGGGTGTGCTTACAAAACTTGACCCAAATTTACGTTTTGCGGTCCAGCAGTTGCCGCTTTTGAAAGAGCAGCTTCGTACTGTGAGGCTGTGCAGGTGGAAGCTGCGATTTTACTTGCACAGTCACAGCACATAGAAGTGCACACACACACACATACAAACAGAGAGAAGGAGTGAGATGTAGAGAGAAAGACAGACATAGACATAGACATAGACATAGACAAGGAGACAACGTGCAAGGATTATGTAAACAAAAATAAGTTGATTCGCTCCCACGCAGCCATCGCAGTCGCAGCTGCTGTTGCCTGTCAGTCTGTCAGTCTGTCATTGTGTCAGTCTGTCATTGTGTCATTCTGTTGCTCTGTAAGTCCGTCACAGTCTGATGAGATGTCAGCTTTCTACCTCAATGGGTGCAATCACCCACACAAATGCCATGTAATCATAATAAATACAAAAAATAAAAATTATAAAAAATATAAAGGAAAGAGGGAAATATCTGGAGAGCAGCTGGTTGGGAAAATAGTGAGGAATGGGAAGTGAAGGGTCTCTGCTGTCCTAATGCAACTCAATCTTTAGACGAATTCCATTTCCATTTAAGCTTGCGTGCCGAGTGCCAATCGTCGCACAATCGAGTGCTGTTGATTCTACTTACTCGCAATTCCCATTCTGACTGAAAGTGACAATAAGAACAACAACAACAACAGCGACGTCAACATGCGATAAAGTGCTTTTTAATTTACAACAATTACTCGATAATTGGCGAATGAAACTACAAATCTTTTTGCATTAGCGTACAAAATGTGACACATTTTTTTATTTTATTTACGAGTATGTGTATTTTCTTGCGGAAAAAAATCTCTTTTTTTGCCAGCAGCTAATTGGAATTCCTGGCAAAACCCCAAACACTTCTCCCGCTCTCCCAACATTCTCTTTCTCTCCGAAATCAACTAAATTTAATTAGAAAGCTTATGCGATTAAATGTGAATTTCGCAATTCGTTGGAACTTTGTGACTCAACTTTTGGCACGGAAGTTTCCTCATTCGGACGAATACGTTTAATCTACCGAAAAGGCAAAGAGTATTTCCTTAAATTATTATTGAGATAGCTTGCTCAGCTGTCAGCTCGGCGGCACAGCTAGAAATCACAGATTAAAGTCATCCAGCCATTAATAAAACAGATAAGCATGCTCTAGCTGAGCGGGCCCGACAGTCAGATACCCTCTACACAGAAAAACACATCTGGGATTCCCGGGTTAAATTAATAAGTGGTTTCCATTTAGTCCGCCAATTTTTTTTTTTTATATTAACATGAATATTCTGAGAGCATTCTGATAAAAATACTTGCTGAAATCATGAATGCTAAACTTGCATTTTAGAATGCAATTTTTTCCAATGTATGTTTGTACATACATAGGTTAACATTAAATTGTCATCCACATAATTTTATTTTTTTTTTTTTAATAAATTCACAATTCTGTATTATTTCGAATATTCAAATCTATATGCTAAGAATATTGACTTTTTTTAATATTAATACGGGGCTTCGCCTCAATTTCCGTTTCAACAAAATTTGGTCAGGATTTATATGGCCATACCAAACGCATATTCCTTCAGATTGGTTGAGATATCTCAAAAAAAGGAATATTTTTCGTCAAAAACTTAATTTTCGACTGATCGTTTCTATGCCAGCTATAAAATTTTGTGGTCAGATACAAATTTAAAAACAAACGTTCACACCAAATTTGAAGCGTTCAAGCACACGGACAATCGGAAAAACAGACGGACAGGGACGGCTGTTGATGCTGATCAAGAATATGTCCGCATGAGTGTAAAAAATCTTTAATAAAAAATTATTTTAAATTGTGCTAAGTTTATTTAGATTGTGTTAATCATATATATGTACTTCGACTTGACGAGTATTATGGGGTACCCCTTTCAGGTATTGGTAACGATACAAGGTATCAAGGAACATATTTCCATCTGTGAGTCATAAAAATGTATATGAGAATCTATATAAATATTAGATTCTCAAATTTGATCAAAAGTTTTTTCTAGCTTTCTCACAAAATATTTCACATTCTCAACATTCATTCAAGTGATTTATTTTCTATTAAAAGATACAAATCTCAAATAAAACATATTTACCTGAAGTGATTAACAATATTTATTATTAATTTCAATGTAGTTCATACTATGAGTCAATTGTATTAAAATCTTGTGACACCATTTCAAATTTGTCAAGATGCAACAGAATCAATTTTTCCACGCAGCTCTGTAAATTTGTTGCTTTTACAATCTGTTTAAAGATCATCTCGCTATGTATAATACATTAATGCTGTCGGCAGTTAAATAGAAATAAAATATTTAATGTGACAAGTACTTAAATATACCCATATTCACACTCACATTCATACTCGCATTCAGTATCAGAATCATACTCGTATTTGTTATGACTGGCCTGCTATTCGAGTGCTGCAGAAATATAATTTACAATCCATTTAATTCGAATAACTCGCTGGATTATGGGCCTGGAGATGACAGCGTCATTGCGACAAAGTTGCCAGTTACAGCTATAGATTTGTTGGCAAGTGTACTAGATATCATTGTACATATGTGTGTGTGTTTCCATGTGTTTGTGTACAGGCAAGAAATGAAAATATGAACAAGAAGGAAAAGGAAAAGAAATATGTAGCATACGCGCAGGCTGCGCTATTTAAGAGGCAGTTGCCGCCGTGAGCCGAAAGCAAAGTAAAAGATGAACACAAAAATGCAGCAATAAAACTGCAACAGCATGAGAAATAAATGCTTCATAGCAAGCAACAAGAACAACAACAACAACATCAAATGTGAAACACACACATGCACACACACACACAAAGCTAGAGAGACATTCATTCAGATAAAAAGAGTCGAGTAACACCTACAAGTTAACATGCTGAGGCGAACGGAGAGCAGAAACCAAGAGAAGAAAAATGGGCATAGAAAGGGGGGAGGGGGGGGCTGGTTTGGAAGAGACGTTGAATGTATTGCCATCTCTGTCTGGCATTGCATTAGCAGCCAGCTGTGAACGAAATAAACGTAAAAATATTTTTAGTGTGAACAATTTCGCAAAAGCGAAAAGCGAAACTGAAACACTGAGAGAACTTTTCGCATGGCATTACACACGAACGCACACACACACCTGACAAGATAACGAACACACTCGCACAGTCACACACATTCATTCACTTACACATACATGTACACAGATGAGTCGTGTTTAGTTAGGAAATGCCAATAGTTTATGTTCCAAAAAAAAAAGACAGCCAGCCGGAGTGAGTGTGCGAGTTCAAGTATGTATAAGTTTGCATGTGCGTGTGTGTGTGTGTATTGGGTGTGTGCGTGTGTGGGTAGTTAGTATTCGTTGCTGTCAGTTTTGTAAACAAACAAAGACAAAGAGACTATAAAAATAATAGCCACGGAATGCAATTTCAACATATCGAATTTATAATGCTTCTGTTTCCATAATACCCTTAATTTTTCTCGAGTTTGAGAAGCCAGATACAATTCAGTTTATCGCACATTCTATTCAGTAATACTCATCAAATAAACAAATTAATTTAGAGCATATTTTTTAGATAATCTTAAATTTAGTCGAAATTTTATTTCGCGCCCTAAACTATGCTATACATTTTATTTAAACTAGAATTTAGCAAATTATTTGCGGATAACATAGATTTTTTTAAATCAATTTCCATTTGAACCAAAATGTAGAAAATAGATTGCTCAGTTGTTGAATTGAATCTTTTGTGAGTCGTTGAATAAGAAGAAATACTTTAAAATTTTAAATTATTCATTTTAAATTTCATTGAAAATGTTTGGAACAAATTCATAATTCAACAAAAATTAAAAGAAATAACTATCAAAATAATTAGAATTGGACAAATTTGTATTTGTAAATATGCAAATAGGTTGTTTTTTATGAATATGAATAACAAATGCTTTTAATAAATAATTAAATTTCAATTGATTTTTTTCAATCGCAAATTAATTTCTAATACGGATATTTTTGTGATAATCTATTTAAAGTTGATAGTAATAATTTGGTATAATATTGTACAATCAGTGAAATTCACATTCAGTTTTTTTTTGTATTATTTATTAATTGAACAATTAGAGAATTTTTTGATGCAACTATTGCAACTTTATTTAAATTAAATAACGAGCAAGGTAAATGTTGTTCTCAACTATTATAATATACATATATATATATCACAGGCAGCTGACATTGTATTTTAATTTTGACTATTTATTTTAGACAGATTGAACTTTAAAATCCATGAATCCATTCTAAAAACTGTTTAGATATTTAAGGGTTAGGTCTGAGGATCAGAAGAATACATTTTCTGTATATTTTTAAACGAACAATAACACTTTGTATGATAAAAAATATAAAGGGTCGCATCCTTTTGTGGGCTGTCAAGGGCTGAGAATGAGGAAAAGAATGTGCGTTATGATTTCGGCTGCTGGCCCGTACTTGACACTTTTGTTTCGCTTTTACGGCCATTTTGCATGCCACAACTCAGTGGCAGGCTTGTGAAATAGTTTCTGCTGCTGTCGGTGTCGTTGTTATAGTTGTTGTTGTGTTCGTCTGAAATTAACAGCATTTATTTCATTGCATTTTTATGCGCCTCATTGCGGGCGACATTGTGAACGTCGTCGTCATCGCCCCTCGTGTCTGTGCCTCGGTAAACAAGGGCAACTTATTTTTATGCTATGCGCGTCAGTCGCAGATATCCAGGGAAATCCTCCCCCCTTCCCTTCTTCCCTCCTTCGTCCGTCCTCTGCCATTGTATCTATCGCCTCACATGAGCAGAGTTAAGTTTTTTATGCGCTTTTGTTAGCAGCTTCCCGCTCTGGCCATTTTTAGTTGCTGCCATTGGCGTTGTCGTTGTCGTTGCCAACTGTCATGAAAAGTTCGAGTCTAGAGTTGACCTGAAAAGTGAAAAGTGTGAGTTCTACTAAACTGTGCTCGACATGTGTGTGTCTGTGTGTGATTGTGTGTGTGTGTGTGTTTGTGCGCTCTGCTATATTCATTTTTATCCGTTGTTTTCGTTGTCAGCTACGACAAGGCTGATTCTCAAATTGAACATCAAGCATGCCACACCCACAAGCTATGTACTTATCTAGAGTTGCCAGAGTCATCAAAATGTTTTGTGTTAATGGAATACTATTTTGATGCAAGTACACTGATAAAAATACAGAACAATTCATTCTTCAAAAAAGTTATTATATAATATTTTCAGAACTATTCGGTATGTTATTTTCATGCCTTAAAAGAGGAAAAGCCGTTAAGCCATTAAAACTAAAGCCAAAACTCTTAAATCAAAAAAATGATATTTATAATATAAGAAAAAGAATATAAGAAATTCTTCTTATATGTTCGAAACTCAGCTTCGACTCACAAAACAAGTTCGTAAAGTCTTAATTGAAGATCATTCGTTTTAATTTTTTTTCTGCGTTCGTTTTTTTTTGATTCCCAAATGATTTTTGTTTATCTGTTATGAGAAGCAGATCGACGAGACCTGGGAAATAAAGACTAGTTTAAACAGGATAAATAAAAAATGTAGTCAGTCTTTACTTACTTTTACACAAACTGAAAGTTGTTGAGCTTAATACATAATATTTTTATACTTACAAATAAGACTAAGTCATATGGCAGTAAATTTAGATTAATACGGGATAATATCAAGTCCTTCAAATAATTTATTTCACATTGGTTAATTGACATCTATTCGTTAGGAGCTAATCGGGTGAATAAGTTGAGAACAGTTATCTTTCCCGAATGGAAGAATGGGCTTGTTGTTTTTTTATATTAGTAGTAGTAGGAGTATATTTTAAAATCTTTTACTTGAAACTAAATTATTTCTGTAAAGGCTTGGAAGCTCTCAGGTCTAAAGTGTTGATGGCCAATTTAGCACAAGAAGGCAAGTGCGAAAACTTTTAAAATTCTTAGAGTAGGCGTAGCTCAAATTCAAAAATCGACATGGAACGCACACAATAACTGACCACTTGTTCAAACTGTGCAAACTGAACATGATGAAATATTTAAAATAATCAATTGTGTTGTGAGCGGTGCATCATTTTTTTTCATTCTTGTAATGGTTTTTGTTGCTACACTTTTTTTCTCTGAAAGTATTATAAAGCATATTAAAATACTTATGGAAAAGTTTTGAAAAAAATACAAAAGAAAAAAAAAATTAACTTGCTCAACAAAAAAGTTTGGCACTAAAAAGCAATAGCAGTCAAGTGTAGCCAAAGGTGAAGCTCCAGTAACAACAAGAACAACAAAAAACAAGCAAGAGTAGCAGCAACAACAGCAAAACAACAAAACAACAAGAACAACCAGAGCAACAACAGAGAGCAAGGACAACATGGGAAAAAAGAGCTCGAAATTGAAACAGGATACCATCGATCGTTTAACAACTGACACATACTGTGAGTATCAATCCATTCATCCATCATTAATAATAATAAATAAATAAGATATTCAAATATTTGTGGCATTTTCGGTGTAGATTATAATTATTTGATTGACCTCTTTATTTGCTTGAAATATACAGCTCGCATCAATCAAACTAAGCATTTTCAATAATAATACAAAGAGAGCAGGAAATTTATTTGACTGGAATGAATAATCAATTCGACTTTGGTTCGGATTACCAAGCAATAACATTAAAGTTATTGCCTGTCAATTTACACGTGTCAATTAAAGGCAACTCGCCAGTTTTTGTATTTGTATTCGTTGCTGAACATGTTCTAACAATTCCCAATTGGTTTAAGCTGTTGCCAAATGATAAAGTTGTTCCTTTTGTCCGCTTTGTTCGTTCTGTCCGCACTTAATACTAATCCAACTGTTGTTGAGATGCTAATGTGAGAGTGTAAGCTAATTCTTACATTTTCTTATCCCACAGACCTTGTTTTTATACTATTTATTATTCTTTTCTTTTCAGTTAAATTTTTTTGTTTTTTTTTTTATTTTGTTGCCTGCTTAAAAATGCAAGTCGCCAACTTTGCGCCTAAAAACTTTGTTGACTAATTGCTTTTTAAAGTATTTTCGCCCTTTTCACTCAGTTTGTGCCTTTTGCGGTCGTAACGAAACGCAACGAATCGAGGAAAGGCGACAGACGGGAAGATATAAATAATTACGCTGCTGAGGGGCATTCTAAGCACCTGGTCCAAAGAGGGTGGGTTGGATGTGAAGGGGACGCTGCTCCAAAGTGTTGACAGATTGCTGCCAAGTTGCCAGTTCTTAATGTCTTGGTCCGAGTAATTTGTCTTTCATTCCTTGGGTCTTCGTTCGCTGTTTCTCTCCCGTTGCTCTCCCGTTCCCTGTTCTCGACCAAGGAACAGGAGAAAACACATTTTGTTGAAATTCATTTTACGCTTTGCTATGCAACTCAATAATCCACCTGATGTGACTGTTCTCCATCTAAATGAATACAAATGGGTATATATACGTACATTCTTCTGAAGAAGGATTATACGAGTATATCCTAATTATGTGCTACTTTGTTTTTTGTTTACGAGAAAACGTACGTTCTGCTTTTTGCCAGCTTTTGTCTTGTCCGTTGAGTAGACGGACGAGCGCAAATGCAATTTCTGCAGTTTGCAAATTTGAGCCGCAATTTCTTGAGTCATAACTTTGTCATGAGCTGGCCGCGTGCTTGGCTTAAAGTTTATAACGGCAAACTTTTGGCCGAAAACGACGTCATTCTAAATTTGAAATTTGAAATTACTGCCTGCACCTGATAGCAGCAAGAACAACAACAACAACCACAGTCAGAGCAACAACAACAATAAACTCAAGTTTATTTATTTCGGCGAGCAAATGAACTGAAATTCAATTTATGAGCAGTTGTAGAGCGAAAGAGGCAAGAGGAAAGGGGACAACAGGTCGTATGCGCAATATGCAAAGTTTTGTCTCTGTGTTTCTCTCTGCCTCATTTCCAACTCAATATTTTAGCTGTTGACTGTTATTTTGCTTGGCAATCAATTGGAAATTACTTTCATAAATACCCACTTCGCCTATATGCATAAACAGATAAATAAATTCGGGATAAAATCAATCCCAACGGTGTCAAAAGCTCTAAATTTCTTAAATCCTTCAATTCAATTCCTTCTCTGCAAATATTTTGATTATTAGGGAATTTCTATAAGAATTTCTTCAGTGAAATAGAAGGTTGATTTTAAACAATAATATCCAGAATACATACACAAAAAACATAAGCTTAAATCAAGAATTTTAGAAAGATGTTTTTTTTCTCTGTGTAGATATTTATGTTTGCATATCTTCGTTGCATTCCCACTGTGCCATTGGTTAAAGCCGCCACCGTCGCCCAAATAAATGAATGAATAAATGAATAGCTAGAAATTTGATTAGTTTCGGATGGGTTCAAAAGTCGAATGACCCTAGCAGTGAAATGCAAATTCCAAAGTGTGTATAAAATAGATACAAATTACGGTCTATTATGCCGGGCCCCAAAGGCAGGATTGAAAATCTATCTGTGGGTCATCCGTAGGTCAACGCCAGCAGCAATCTCCAATAAATAAACGAGGCTTTAAAAGCGTGTTGGGTGTGTTGGGTGTGCGTGTCTCGGCTCACAGGTGTTTGCCTTTTCTCTTCTTGTTTTGCCACCCGTTGAATTTTCTATTTTAATTGATTTTAAAATTGTTTAACACATTGTGCGCCAGGCGCATCAACAGAGCAAACACAACCACACACACACACACACACACACACACGCACACACATACATGACCAGCTTACAGATGTGTCCAATTTGTCAAGCCATAAAACAACATGGTCATTAGCAGAATAAAGTAAACTATTATCTATGTTGGGCATTACACAAAATGATTGCCGTTGCTTACTTGAGATTGCGATTGACGTTGATAGCAGATTAAGCGCCAGATACTCGTAATCAACGGATTACAAGCTCCCTCACTCCCTCCCACAATGCAGAGCAATATTGAAACTGAATAGCGATAGTCTATACCGGGGATTAAGACCGTAACCAAAACCGTAACCGTAACCGGTATTAACCAATTGAAATTGGTAATCGTAAAAGAAATCTTAGCGACAAAATAATTGAATTATACTTTAACGAAAGAAGCAAAATTATATAAATCGAAATAACGATTAAATAACCAGTTTGTGTGTAACGGTTTACTTAGCTTCAATCTATCATTAAATTAATTTTTGATGGTTATTTTTGAATTTATTCTTTTATTATAGATCCGTTAGAATAAAAAAATCATTCATTAAATCAAGAACATAAACAAATTCTATTCGAAAGAAACAAATAAACTGAACTGTATTTCAAAAGCGGAAGAAAAAATAACCGGTAGTCGTTAAAATACCGATAATGTAAGATTTTGCGAAACCGACAACCTAAATCCAAAATTCTGACTTTACCAAAGCCGTAACTGATACAGATATTCGTTTCGGTTTGATACCCTGGATTCAGATTTTAAATTTAATATTATTATGTTGACACTTTCAATGATAACTAAGAAGTTAAGAAGTTGGTAATGCTTATAGGCACAATACTGGTACAACGATTTTTTCTAGATCTATCTAGGCTAAAAAATCGTCCTCGCAAGAACGAAAATTATGTTTTAATGACAATTGATCCTTTGATTCTATGTTATTTTTTTAGACCCCGTACTTTAAAAAAGTATAGGGGTCTATTAACTTTGTCACAAAAAAAAATGTGCGTAACAGGCAGAAGGAGGCGTGGCAGACCCCATAAAGTATATATATTCTTGATCAGCATCAACAGCCGAGTTGATATAGCCATGTCCGTCTGTCCGTCTGTCCGTCTGTCCGTCTGTAAGAGCGCCTAGATCTCAGAGACTATAAAAGCTAGAGACTTCAAACTTGGTATGTAGGTGCGTCTATATTGTAAGCAGATCGAGTTTGTTTTAGATTTTGGCCACGCCCCCTTAAACGCCCACAAATTAGAAAATCTTAATTATAAGGACAATTTTAAAGATAGACATTCCTTATTAAGCATAGACGAAGATATTGTTACTTTCCATATGTGCTGAAAATTTCATCGCGATCGGATAATAAACAGAGAAGATATTGAACAACTAAATTCTCCTTTATTTGCCATACTTTAGCAGCAACAACAACAATCAATGAATACAATTAATTACTTTTGACTTACAGTCCAGTAACAATGAAATCTATTACTGGACAGTGGATTTCAAAGAGCGACTGTGGCGCAACGTGTAAAGACGCCTAGTTTTTTGCTTACATTGTCAGTTGTACCAGGGGGTCGCGGGTTCAAATCCTGACACGGACAAAATTTTTTTTGTTTTTAAAATCAATTTTTTTGTGTTATGTTGATATTTTATATAAGTGTTGCATTTTTATCAATTCAAAATGTTAGTATTTATTATTTGACCAATAAAATTAAGTTGTTAGCAGATGATCCCCAAATGTTTTTTTTAATGTTATTAAATTTTAAAATGATGTTGCAGAAATCATAACTGGCAAAGAATAAATCATTGTAGTCTTAACATATCTGCATTTTGCATTTGTAAAGTTGGCTTCGGTGGCCTAAGGGGCAAAGTTCCCAGTAAATTAGCAATTAGTCGCGGATTCAACTCCCAGCGAGAGCAAATTTTTTAATTTTTTTTTTTAATATTTGCAGACTTTTTAGATCATATGTAGGTCCCGAGCTCGAATCCCGGCTTGAACAGACTTTTTTATTTTTAAGATTTATTAATGTTTTCCTGACATTTTATATATGTTGCAGTTACATCAATTCAATGTTAATATTTGATTTTTTTTTGGTTTATGATTAAGAGATGTGGGAAATGCTCTTATCGCTTTCTTGCTTTCTCTAATGCTTAAATCAATTTATTTTGTGCATCTGTTAAATTTGATGATGTGCTTTACTAAATCATTTATTATATCTTTAATGTAAATTGATATACGTATCCTCAATATATTTGGGCGAAAATATATATATATTAAAATACTTTAAATGTTTGTAGCGACTTATATTACATGACTTTAAGCAGTGTTTGCTTTTGCATAGTAAGTACGGGGTCTTCGACAGTCGAGTACCGCTCGACTGTAGCACCGCCGACTAGTTTTGAATGTATTGGTCCTAACAAGAGTATTGATACCAATTTTGTCAGGCTTGGACCAAAAACACTAATGATATGCTAATGATATAAAATTTCAAATAAATATATTTTCCAACTCAAAAAGGACCAGGAATTGATTTTAGAACTATGGTTTCTGGGTGAAAGCATCTTAGAATTGACCGTAGATTACGGATATGTTGTACCATTTTTTGTGACTCTTATATGCAAACAAATAAATAAATGCACTAGTCACAATAAATATGTTTTGTTCTAAGATTAATTCAATATTGGAAGCTTAAAATTAATCAAATTAAATATTACAAATCATTCTCTCAAAATGGTTCTAATCATTTTCATTGAACTGATTTTCTACACATCAAATTTTATAATTAAATGCTGTAGGGGGGAATTTACTAATAAAATATATACAATAGAGAAGCCCAACGATTGTAAAGATAATGATGAGTATATGTTCTATGTATACATATGTGGAATTTTTAATTTCCTATCGAGTGAATCGAGTGAATAGAAGGCTTCAATTAAAATATTTTTACATATTTATGTAATGGTGAAAAGACATATTAAAATATATTTAGTGTTATTTAGAATTCATTGAGTATTCATTTTTTCCAACCGTTACAAAAACTTGCTTTAAGTTCGATTCTACCTTCTGATCGTCTTAAATCGATATAAAATTCTCGTCCGCAGTGTAATAGCCATCAATTTATATGAAATTTTTAACCCATTTTGTAGTTCGCTTTGGATGCCAACCGTCCATGGAAATGCCCGTAACTCAGTTAACTCGCTTTAATGCAGTTCAGTTATTTTAAAAAGAGCTTTTGCATATTTCATCGCTATCCTCTGATGAAAAAACTGATTGTGAATGCATTTTTTTTTAATTATTTGGACTTTTTCTTAGGTCCTATTAGTCGATTACATTTCGGTTTATGCAGTTCAGCGAGTTATTTCATTTAAACAATTTTAATAAAAATATAAAACAAAACAAAACCTATCGGCATTTTTCAAACAATATTGTTTTATGCTTCGAGCTCAAAGTTTAGTTGGGCTTTTAAACGCGTTGCACACATTGATTGACGAGCACGAATACGAATATTACAAGTTCCACTTCACAGACCGGATAAAATGTTTACCTGCCATATTTCTCGATATGCCCCAAAAAACAAATGGGGAAAATGTAGAAGTAGAAACAGAAACAAAAGCAAAACCGAAACCGAATCGGAAACGTTTCGAGTCTCCTTCGCACAGTTGCAGAGCAGACAAAATGCAATTAAAAGCGCGTTGTAAACACACATATTGATGGCAGCGATTACACAAATATTTCATGTTGCCAGAAGTGGAGAGAGTCCGTACATGATACATGCCACAACAACAACAGCCCTGGGTGTGTGGATGTGTGCACATAATACAGAGCATGCAAATCAGAAATGCAGCGTGGTTCACAGTTTCGCATGGAGCGCGGCTATATTTTCGAATGCTAGCAACAATTGCTACGAATTCTCGATGCACCATCGAGTGTACAGAATGTAGCAGCTAGGATGGATGAATGGGTCAGTTTGGTGGCTGTGAAGGAGAATGAGAAGGAGGAGCAGATGCTGGAAGGATAAAGCAAGTGAGAGAGAGAGAGAGAACCAAAACAGCTAAAACGTGAGCGCTGCGAATCAGACATTATGCATGACTATCAATTGAAGGAGTTATTCAACTACGCGAAGCTTGCTCATATTCACTCACATATTCATGGCAAACACTCATTCATGAACCCTATGCATAGTGAAATTCAATTGAAAATTATTCATTTCTAAGAATTTCTTATTAAATTCAAACTGATTCAATTCAGATTATCAATAGATTTCAAAAATCTATTGTTAATTAAAATGATATCAATACAAGCTACTACAGTTCTATAGTCTTATTCAGTACAATTTTGTAATCATCCATGCAATTTGCTAACTCCTTAAACTGTTTTTCTTGAATCTACACTCAGAAAAAAATGAACGAAAAAAATCATGCACAATTTTCTTGATATATGACCGAATCGTTCTCATTTTTTCGTGCTTAAAACAAGCACGAGTCGGTATCAAATCGTGCACTCAGAAATAAAAAATCAAAAATGTTTAATTTTCTTTAAAAGAAAAGCAGGCAATGATTTTAATTTTACAATTGTGTTGTTATCATTGCTTTTTCTGTTAGTGAAAAGGAAATTATTATTGGGAAAATCATTTTACAGGAGACGAAAATTCTTAGATGGCGCCACTAAATGAAGCAAAATTGACAGCACTCTCAGAAAACGCCATCTGGCGACTGTCAATCCAAATAGTTTTACTATTCAGTGCATACTTTCTGGAAGCTTGTAAACATCATCAGATAAAAATCGAATATTTTTCATTTACTTTATAAGAAAAGCAGGCGACGGTTTCAATTAACCCTACTATATAGTCGACCTGCCGCCACTTAAACTTCCATTTCAGCAGAACAAGTGCAAAGTAGTCATTGTAAAAAAAAAAATGGAAAATATGACTGAAATATTTGACAGTGAGTGAGAATAAGGCCTCAAGATAATAAATATTATATAAAAAGTGAATTTATAGTTGAAGACGCGGACATTGATTGTGGCCCAAGCAGCGACGAAAGTAAGCTGATTACATTTTTGGAGGAGAGAGGCTTATCAAGCTCATATCCCTATCTGAAAAGTAAGTATTAGTGCTTTAATATGGTAAAACTTTTATTCAGTTGCAATAGCAGCAGTGAGGCTTTTTATAAATAAATGAACATTTGTGAAAATTTGTATGGTATATCTTAGAATCTCAAGTAAAACTCGAAAGCCTGGAGTACTTGACAGAGGACGACCATTAAAGAAGTCATCACGCCTGTTGGTATTCGAGCGTTGTTCCGGGCCAAGCTTATAGAATGGAAAAAACAAACGGTGACAATTAATATATGTTAAGTTAAACTTATGCATTTATATTTTTTTATATTAAAGTTTGACGCTGTATTGCCTTCAACATGTCGGTTTAAGGGGAACTCTGGAAAACGCTCAAAGAAAGTTACCATCATTGACGCTCAGGAGAGTCTCGTTCTGCGCCTGACCACCTTAAACGATTATCAGCGCCAAATAGAGGCTATGGTTAACAAATATTACGTCACTGGACAAAATTTGCAGCCGTTTATAATCGTCGAGGGATTAGCACCAGACAATATCACAGGGTTTTACATTTACTTCAATAGTAACATTTGTATTTTTGATGTAAAATGTAAAATATCTTTTAGCCAACATAATGAAACCAATAAAATATAAATGAAAAACAAAAAATTTTAATGAATTTTTAATGGGTTTAAATTAAGAACAATCTGTTCTAAAAGTGAGTCAAATATGGTCATAAATTAGCTAGAAAATGTGCTTGGATTGTGCACAAGCTGTTCATGAAATGTGTTGGACATGTTCTTAAACTGATCCCTATATGTTTTTGAATCTAACTGAAATGTGCTTGGATTGTGCACATGCTGTTCATGAAATGTTGTGGACACGTTCCCAAAACGACCCCTATATGCTTCTGAAATGAACTAAAATGTTCATAAAATGAGCCCAAAAAGCGATTAAATTGTTCCCATACGTTCAAAAAAGAACACCCAAGTGTTCATGAAATTTCATGACCAAGCGTTCATGAAGTAAGAAAAATCGTGCTTGCGCTACTTTCATGCACAGTTTGTTTTGATTTGTGCACAGATGTGCTTGTTTTTCTTCTGAGTGTAAATATTTACTTTAGTAATTTCTCAGAGCCCATTAGCACCGCCAAAAAAGCCACATTACAATTTTCATAAATTTTTAAACAAACAAAATCACTAATTCAAACATTTCGAAATAATTTAACAAAGTTTACCCTTCCGTTTTGTACCCAATAATGGACACTTTGGCGAGTTCTAGATTAAAGCTTAGTTCAACACTTGATTATAAATAATCTAATTGTACATATTTAAGGTATAAAAGTTGCAATTAAAAGATAGAATTGGAATGGAATAATATAAAGGCTAAATTTATTTGTATTTATTTATTTAATGTCAACTAAGAGCAGTTGACCAAAATTACTTTTAAAAATAAAAAAAATGAAAATATTAAGTTATATATAAATTTAAATTTAAGCAAAGAGAATAAAGAGCACATTAAATAGTTAAAACTATTTAGTTGTTGGACATTTTTACATAGAATTGATGTAAGTAAATTTCATTTAAAAATTGTTGAATATAATGGTTATTGTAAACTTGAAGCGGCCGAGGAATGCTTTGGGGAAAGTGTATGAATAATGACAGTAGCTACTGTGGGTATGATGGTGGCAACGTCACCGGAGGACGTTCCTCCTCTGCAGCAGCAGCGACAATTGTGACTGGCAGACAGACAGACAGACAGACAGAGAGACATTCCGGCAGAAGTGGCAACAAGTCGTATGGACAATATGCGCCTTATTTACAATCCATGCAACGCACACCATGGGCCAGTAAATGCCGTTATATTTTTACATGCCACACGTCAATAATACAATGCAACACAAGCGGACATAAAGACTGTTGCCTGTTGGGGATAAATGGGAACGTGAACGAGCTGTGTTGTGTGGTGGGTGACTTTTATCCACTTATTCCACCTCCCATTCAATTTCCCTCACCATCTGCCTGTTTGACTCTCTGTCTGTCTGTCTGTCTGTCTGTCTGTCTGTCGCTATCGATTACCAATCAATTCAGCAACGACTTTGGCAATTGTTGACTTCATTGAGTTTACGTTGCCCATGGGCGATAGACAGAGACTAAATGGGTTCACAAAGGACTATAGAATACTAATTAAAACACAAATATAGAAATGTGATGCAATCTAATGCATTGCACTGCGAAGCTAATCAAAATTGCCCAAGATATGTCGATAGAACATGAGTTTTGAAATATTTAGGAGGAGAATTAAAAACCAGTTAAAAAGGCTACACCCAATTCAAAGTCATGATTCATAAAATGAAAATCAAAACGTTGCAAATATTAAAAAAAATTCTGTAGCGGGTTTCGAGCCCTTTGACCAGAATCAAATCATATAGTAGCTCTTGCATAGTTGACAATTATATAAATGTAATAAATAAAGCGTTATTTTAGTGCCTGCTTCAAACATAAACATTGAACAATTTTTTACTCAATAATGCAAAAAGTTATTTGTAAAAATATATACTTTAGGCAAACTGATACTTTGCGAGACTTTCACTTAGGCCTTAAATGACCAGCCCTGTGTTTGAGCCAAAAAGGGTCAATAAAAATCTCCATTGAAGCTACTAATATAATTATATCAACCAGTATTTTTTTAGCTCTTTCCGATGAGTTTTAGTATGTATTTTCATTGTCTGAAAATCATTGATTAATGCTTACAGTTATTTATTTATAGTACGGGGGCATTTGTGAATAAAGTGTTCGATAATCACGTGGATTCCAAAATTGTATCAATTGGTTCAGGTCTTGAGCTTACTAAATTCAATAAACGAACTTCGATAAATAAACTCTACTACTTAGATAGAAGAATTTTTTTGTTATGAGTGAAATTGTATATTGTTTTTAAAATAGTATAAGAAAATATATTTTATTGTTGCAAACCCTAATAGACCGTTTTTATTCTTTTAGTCCAGGGTGTATAGTAATAAACGTGGTCGGCTTTTGGCAGTCAATACTATGAGACTCAACTGCTGATGGTGTCAGTGGTATTCCTGGTGTTGGTATTGGTGTCCCATGGGTACAAAACTGTGGCCATTGCCCAGCGCTTAACAACAAACAATCCCAAAGTGTGTAATTTTGCGTGAATTTATGTTTTGGTCTTTAACTTTGTTGTTGTCCGAAGATAGCCAAGCAACCATCCAGCCTGTCCAACCACCTCTCCGAGTATCTCTATCCCCTCTATCCGTCCGCCCGGAGAACTTGTGGGCGGTACCCGTAACATGTGCGCCATTCACACGCCCATAACGGTCACAGTGGGAGCAGCAGGCATCGGTCAGGGATCGGGAGACTGAGACTCGTTTCTTAAACGTTTTGTAAACGGCCATTAGGCCACGGCAATGGCCAAACCATGACCAAAAATAATAATAATAATATATACTCATATATATATGTATATGTATAATAAAAGAAAAAGAACGGAATACTGAAATTGTAATACATTGAGGGAACATTTGTTTGCCCTGGGCGTGGTTCGTTCAGACAATGAGAAAAATGTAAGTGCGAGTAAAAAACATTTACAAAAGCTGCAACTGAATTGGTCTATTTGATGCTTCCACTCTTAGGTCTTAGGGGCCAAATTGTGAGTGTATTACGACCATTCTCACTCTCAACCTGCCCCCACCTTGGCTGGTCTATTTTAAATTGTTTATGTATGAAAGCTGTGTGGGAAAAAGTACATTTTTTGAATTATTTATAAGCAATGCACGAACGTTGTGTATTTAAATAACGAGTGCATAATATTATATTTTTTAATTGAATAACTATAGAGCTTAGTTCTTTATAAATTAGATTTTCAGTGGTAACTTTAAAATGATTCGTTTAAATAAAAGTGTATATTCTATTCTGTTTATAGAATGCTAAAATTCAATTATTTCTTTTTTAATAGTCCGCAACTATTTTAGCACATCGAGATTATAGAAAATTCTTATACTGACTACTTATATTGTTTTGTTTGAATTTATGTATGTATTTCTGCTGTTTGTAATTTATTTAAGTTTTTGCATCATTAAAATAAAATTGTATGCAAATTTAATAGACATTTTTCTTCTTCTGTTCATTTGCAGTTACAGAAAAAGAAATACGTCAATGGTGAGTATGGGAAGTGCGATGGAAATCTATAAACAAATCGTTCTAATTCGATATAAATATTTTTTGGAAAATTATATGCAAACAGGCACAAAGGATTTCTAAAAGACTGTCCGAATGGTTTACTCACAGAGCAAGTACGTAGCACATAATACACACACACACACGCACATATAACACACATATACATACACTCACAGTCATTGATACACCCGTGAGTGTGAGTCACAATTTAAGCGGCTCCAATTCATTCAAGTCATACAGTTAATTAAGTTAATCTTCTCAATATGTGAGCACTAATTTCAAGCAACAGCAGTTGAGTAACAGCAACAACAGTTGCTTCAAAATGTATACGGCCACCCTCCACCACCGCCTGCTGCTTAGGAAGGATACAGTAGATCCTTCTGGTGCTGCTACCAAAATGAATAGCAGCCCATTTGAAATGTGTTGACGGCAACGACTGTTGGTTGTGGCTGCTGTCGACTGTCGACTGCTGTTGATAATGAAATTTATTAATAGGAGCCTTTATTGGAACACAACTTGAAATACTTACTCACTCGCACATACACACACACACACATATATAGAGACAGCCACGCCCGCAACGCCCTAATTGTTTTTCATCTCTTGCCAGGGTTTTATCAAAATCTACAAACAATTCTTTCCGCAAGGCGATCCTAGTAAATTTGCATCGCTTGTGTTTCGTGTCTTCGATGAAAACAATGTGAGTATTAAGGCCATCAAGCTTATATCCTTGTCGCTGTTCCCCCTCTACCCTCCACCCTCTACCCTCTCCCTTCTCCCCAATCACCATGTCCTCCTCCCAGTTTCACTCACTTCACTTTCACCCTCCACGTCACCAGTTGCCACAGCCAATCTGCCTCATTGACATTGATGAATTTGTAGGCAACTCGAGCGCAAAAGTTGACGATTTCGGCCAATTAGCCAAAATTGTGTTTCGTAATAGACTGAGTTGCCAAAATGTTAGGTCAAAGTGCGTATACTCTGTCGAGCAGCTTATAAGCTTGTAACTATGTAATTGAATAGTCCCATTCAATTCAATTTAATCAATCAAATCTATGTTTAGTCAATTACAGGATAATTCATTTCTTCCAACTTATTTTCAGAATATCAAATACACAATTTCGTTGAATAAGAAATTGTACAATGGTTGGAAATGCTTAATGACCTCGAATACTCTATGAATGCTTTGTTCATAAATGAGTAAACCAATTATATTCATAATGATGTCAAACAGGCAAATATTGAAAATGGGTACTAAGAGAATCGCAATTGCAAAACAATATGTTTTTCTAAATACTTTTCCAATTGAAAAAATTCAAATTTTTGATAAGTTCAATAACTTTAGTACATATTGTATTTAAACACACACATAAATTCAAAGTTTAACTTTTTACTTAGCAAAAATAACAATTCAAATAATCTGTTTATATTGTTAAAAACTATTTTTTGTCCTTTAGTTTAATGAAAAATCCTATGATAGATATAAAGTTTATTTCTATAGGTATAAGCATTTTATTTTTGTAATACAAGTCTCATCAAAATCCAAAATGTAAATCCCCAGTTCAAAGTGTGAACAAAATCTTTATGTTAGGAATAATAAAACTGAGGAATTTAAAATGCCTTTGACATGAAATTTGCTCTTAGTTAAATAAATAATAAAAATACATTGTGAAGATAACAAATGTGAAAGTTGAATATGAAGTACTTTGTTACTGAATTAAATCAGCTTAGCTGAGATTGAAAATTGAGTTCGCATAGATTGATTGATTGATGTGGAAATGCCAGTCAACGCTTAAAACGAGTGTATTTATAGTAAACGGTCATACTGAATTCATTAGCCAGTTCTAATAATGCCCTCTCCTGAGGGAAACCCATCTAGGGACTCAATAAGTTGTGCTCATTTTATTATTTATGGCCAATTGTGGTGGTGATGGCGTTGGTGGTTTTGGTGATTGTGGTATCAGCGATTTCTGATGGCATCCCCAAATTCCTGTTAGATGTCTGGGTTTCTGCACTGATTTGCCATGCCGTTGTTTTTCTTCTTTCCTTCTGCTCTTCTTGTTTTCGTTTTCGTTTTTGTCTTTATTTGTGCTCCACCAGGATGGTTCAATCGAGTTCGAAGAGTTCATACGCGCCTTATCCGTCACATCGAAGGGCAACCTGGATGAGAAACTGCAATGTAAGTTTGAGTTTGTTTTTCCCTTCGATAGATAATATTTCATGAGGCCAAGCCAATCATATCAAACGATGGATTCTTTTCCAATTAATGTCAATTGGCATATGTATATATGTATGTATATTACAGGGGCCTTCCGTCTTTACGATGTCGACAATGATGGTTACATAACGCGCGAGGAGATGTACAATATTGTGGATGCAATCTATCAGATGGTGGTAAGTAAACATTTCTCTTATCACTTTTACTACGAGCTAACATACATATGTATGTATCTGCCTTGTCTGTATTTGGAATTGTGTCGAGATACTATAATTGAGCAATTGAATTTGGTATTTTGTTTACATATTTAGGGACAGCAACCGCAGTCGGAGGATGAGAATACGCCGCAAAAGCGTGTGGATAAGATATTCGATCAAATGGATAAAAATCATGATGGCAAATTAACATTAGAAGAATTTCGTGAGGGTAGTAAAGCTGATCCACGTATAGTTCAGGCGTTAAGTTTAGGTGGTGGTTAAAACGAATCTGTAGATACGCGCAACAACAACAACAACAACAGCGATAACGACGGAAACAACATCAACAACAACATAAAACCAAAAAAAAAAAAAGAGAGACCTTAATAAAACAAAGCAAAAATATGAAACGCTGCTAAAAGAACAAAAAAAATCAAGAAATCCATTAAAAAATGCTTTTGGTTTTTGGCTAACATTTTACACTCTCGTACACAGCAGATAAAACGAAACGACAAAACCGTTAAAGCAATCAGAAATCAGAATCGCCAACAACAAAAGTTTCAATATTAAACAACAACAAAAAAGTCTATAATAAAATACAAACATTTTTTTCCCCGATTTCGCGCGTCGATTAACATTCAAAATGATAATAATTTTTTGATATATACGAATATGAAGAAGAAAGACAAAATTCAAATTTAATATAAATATATACATATATATATGTACACATAAACAGTTTATATATATCTATATATACATATGTATGTGTAGGCAAACTTATACATACAAGATATGGCTATAATCTAAATCGTGGCGTAGTCAGAACGCAGTTCATAGCGATAAAAATTATAATAATTATTGATTAACATGAAAATGCAAGAAACGTAAATCAATTTTTGAGCATACACCAATTATTAGTAAATACATTTAACAAAATACCAAAAAAAAAAACTCTTGCATATTTGAATAAATTATAAAACAAAAAATACAAAAAAAGTACGAGTGCAGCCTTCGAGATATTTCTAAAAATTAAATTTATAAAACAATTTAAAGATATCACCTAAGCATTGTTGATATACGAAAGAAAAAAATAATATACCAAATATACTTATATATACAAAAATATATATACATATATAGATACAAAATATACACCTTGTATGGATCATATGCGGCGACAACAAGAACAGCAAATTACAAGAACAACAACAGCAATAAACAACAAAATATAATTAATTAATAATAACAAAAAGGCATTAATCAATGGCAAGTGCAAAAGCCGCGCAAAACTTAACGCAATATTTGCAATTAGGCACTATCACAAATACACACACCATCCACTTCTACACACACACACACACAGGCTTACACACTCACACACACTCACACACACAGATATGCGCTAAGATGAGAGCGCAGAAAAAAGCGCAGCATTTAATAAAATGCAAGCGCAAACTCTGTTTTGTTTTTGATTTTTCAAATTCTTTTAATTTGCGCAATTATTACCGTTAAGTGGACAACACTGACAATAGCCTTCAAACAAAATACAATTGTTTTTTTATGAACAAAGCAAATAAAACAACGCACAGCATAAAAAAAAACAAACAAACATAAAAGCAAACAACAAGAAATGTTTAATGCTCTCGAAAAATGTTTACTAAGCTGCCAAAGCGAAACAAGAACAACTACATTACCAGTTTCAGCAACAAAAACAACAATAGCAACAAGAACAACAAAAACAACAACAACAGCAACAACAACAGCCCAGCTCTCTATACCTTTCTGTGAGACTAAAAGCCCCGTGCGAGAGCCCAAAACAAACCCATCATACGATTTAATTTCTATTCTATATGCGGTTCAGCTTTATTATTGCATTGATTTACTAACCCAATTAATAATTTATTACAATCTATCTATCTATATACATATATATATATATTATATAATCTTTATTAAATATTTGCTACTTCTTATGAATATGGCTAATCATGCACTTGGACAGTTTCACAGTTACACATGAATCACATCCATACCTTACCAATCCCTATATTACCCAATGTATACTATATATAAATAAGTATACCGAATGCTTATGTATATTTCTTAGTAAAACATACATGCTT
This sequence comes from Drosophila subquinaria, assembly GCA_037043405.1. Classification (NCBI taxonomy): domain Eukaryota; kingdom Metazoa; phylum Arthropoda; class Insecta; order Diptera; family Drosophilidae; genus Drosophila; species Drosophila subquinaria. The sequence continues at coordinate 187,198 of JBAMBL010002852.1, read as the reverse complement.
TTTCAATAAACTTTCCCTTAACTTAATTCACATTCATTCTCATTCCTCACACACACACTTTCATTTATAGATCTTTGATTTTGCAACTTTGTCTACTTTAATGCGTGGCCTTAAGTCAAATTTTCCAATCGCTTCGAATCTCGAATTTGATCGGCACCCAGCATTGAATATTGGCTATATTTACGTACTTGTACATACCAAATACATTCTTACAATGCCTATAAACAGTATCTAATCAGGTCTGTTCCGGGTTACACTTTCGCTATACTTTCGCACAATAAATGCAAGCATACATGATATAATTTTTTCGCTACTGCTGCCATTTGTGCGAAATTGAAGAAAAGGTGCAATTCGGAATACACCCCAATAATTTTTTCTCTAAAAATTTATTCAATTTTCCTTACGAATTTTTGTTTTATTTATATTTCCTTTCGACTTACTAAGCGCACACAAAGCAAAAATTTAACAGTGAATAAAGATAAAAAAAACTGTCGCCTAAACTCAAATAAGCTAAAGAATCAAATCAAAAAAAAAAAAAATACAAAAACAAATAAAGAAATCGGAATCGATTTACATATACACATATATATATGCATATAGCTATATATCTATACTTACATACTAAAATATACTTAAAGTAAGCACTACAATCTAGAGAAAGTCTAAAAACCACAACTACAACTACAACTAAAAAAAAGGAAAAAATTAAATACAAACGCTTCTAAGAACCTCACTGAAATTCTTCGAAAAGCAAGAACAAAAAATATTATATACTTATAAACTAACATATTAATAAATACCACACACAATACGAATACACGAGTATATTAATTAACAGAAAAAACGAAAAACAAAATAAATTGAAAACTTAATCAATAATTAAATAATTCGAAAGTGATATAGCTGACAAAAATAAATGTGTCTGTAGTTTAGTAGCTAAACGTAACAAAAAGAAAAAAGTAATAAAACATTAAAAACATATATATGAGAATATGAAATATATTTTCAATTATATTAATTTTTTTTTTTGGAAAACCAAAGACGCATGAAAGTATAAAAAGAAGCTGTAAATAACACTTAAGAGCATCACTTATACAGTCACAATTTCACTACCATATACAGCTAAATGAATACATGATTAAACTGAGGCTAAGCCGAGGCCCCGCCCAGAACTACAGAATAAGTTTGTTAACACCAAATATGACGGGTCTTAAGTAAACAGTAAGTACATAAGTAACTTGTTTTTTTGTCACGCCATGCAGCTAACAGAATTGGCTCAAGCAAGGCATTATAAAGTCAATTGTAATACAAAGAATGAGAAAATATAGTTACCATTACAAAATAATGAAAATTCAAAAAAAAAAAAGATAAATTAATTAAAAAATAAATAAAAAGAAAAAAAATAAATTTGATATGATATGATTTGCAATGAATGGCATAAAAGTTCAGCTGTCATTGAAAACACACACGAATGTCAAGTTAAACGTTTCACAAGCAATATTTTACATAAATTATACAAACATACATATATGTATGTATAAATATATAGAACTACATGTAGAAAATGCATATAGCTATATATATAAATATATACATGGGATACATAATGATTAATATAACAACTTGACAATTGGTATAACAAATCCAATATTGTAATAATTATTTTATGTGCAATGTCTGAGCAACGCAACATTTACATTAAACCATAATAATAATAATAATATAATATACATATATACATATATATAAACAAAACATATTAATGAGATATGTATATATATGTGTATATATATAATGAAAACAATATATGAAAATACCACACATTTTTAGTGATACTCTATGGCAAAACTCGAATCTAACTTTTTGCTAAGAAACGAAACGAAACGAAAACTAGAAATTTAATTCTAAATCGAAAACAAAACAACTTTAGTAAAAACGATTTCCCTTTTGTTCTTGATTTCATTTTTATAACTATTTACTGTTATTTATTATTATGATGATGATTATTATGTATACACATACTTATATACTTATACTTACCTATAAACCACAACAACAAAGAGATAAAATGCAAATTCTTTTACCATATTTTTTTTTAAAGTAATAATAAAAAAAAAGTAAAGAAAGAAATTGAAAAGGGAAATTCATCTTGTTACTGTCAGAAATATTACTTACTTCAAATAAAAATTTTAAAACGATTTTGCCAATTGCTGTGTACTAATTACTATTTACTTAATAATCACCTCAACAAGAAATTAATTACCAACTACAACAGGTAAGTTAGAACAATTTTCTGTACCTCTATGCCTGTTTTGTACAAGTTTACCAACAGACCTATGCGAACAAAACAGCTGTTTTGGGGCCACTTTACTTGACCTCGTTGTGTGTGGCTCAGTGTAACTATTTATGTAATTATGAGGACCTGACATTCTCATAGGTATCGTACACTCAAGTGCAAACAACCTCAAAGCTCAAAGCTCAGAAGTGCGCCTGTCTCAAAGTTTTGTTTAACGACCATTACGTGTAATAAAATACAAGCAGTCACATTGCGTATGAGCAATTTCAGCTAATTACAGTTGAAATTGCATATATTGCCGATAATAAAACCAACAACAATATGCTTACATAAATAAAAGAGCATTACTGGTAAGTACCTCAAGTACCAGTTGGCAATGTCTACACGAAATCTAAATATTATAGATTCGACGATTTACTACTTATATTTTAGTCGAGAGCTGGCAATGAGTGCTCAAATCAAAATATTTATATAATTCCAAATTTAAGAATGTAGCAATTAGAATTGGAAGGCCTTTGCTTAAACGGAATTCAGAAATGAATACACTGAGGAAAAAAAATCCAGTGAAACGACACTCTTCGATCTTTATTTCTCACTAAGATTGAAACTGCAAATGTCAAGTATTTCGATCTTGTCTTGTCTTAGATTTAGAATATAGAGCTAAAATAAGGATACCATTTTGGGCGAAATCTAACAGTGCTAAATAACTACATGATCAATGGAAGAGTGAAATTGAAGCGTAAAGCAAGCAGAGTCATAAGATAATTATAAAATTAATTTTGAAAATTTAGCTTCCTGGTTTAAAACTCTCGATGGACTTAAATCATTAAGTGTTTTTCCACTTTTAATGCATTACTTGGATGGGAGTCATACACACGGGAGGATGAAAAATTTATTTTACTTTTACTCGACGGAAAATTGGGAGTTGTTTTTCAACTTGTCAAATTATAATTTCAATTAATTTAGTTTCATTATTATTTCCATATCCTTATGCAAGACTATAACAGCTGGCTGTAAATAGATATAAACCGTATACGAGTATATGTCTCTTACTGCAAGCTATTGAGTAAATTTGGCAACATTTCCATTTACATTAAGATGTTCTTAAAGCTGTATATTTGCCATGGCAACTGTATGAACGCATTTTCAAAGACACACATGTGTGTATATTGGTTGTCAGCGAATCTGTGACTTCAAAATCCACAAAGACGATTATGTTATCGCAATCGGGTTTGCTCTTCTCTATGATTTAATTCTAAAGCCAATCATAGTGCTCTTTACAGCAGAAAAGCTCTCTACAATGAAAATTTATACTCATACTACGCATTTACTTTTGTATGCATCTATCTATAGATTTAAGCACAAGGCTTTCGCCATAAAATTCTTTAAGCTCATTAATTTCTGACATTTTGTGGTAGTTTTAGCCAGAAAAGGAAATTAAAGGACTGCCGCACATTGGACTTTTGTCGTTTGTGGTTAGTGTCCAGTTAAGCATTATATTCCATTCATTCTATTCAATGTATTCAGATGAGCTAAGGTCTATTCAGTTGAGCTAACAGGGGCCTAAGCTCAGTTCATTTTTGGTTTACAGTTGATTTGATAATGTTTGGAATTTTTCTTTTTTTTGTAACTTTTAGTTTACATTTTGTGTCTGAGAAGGGAAGAGGAAACTTGAGCTTCTCTATGTGTATGAGTACGTTTTGACTAACTGTTGACATTTTGCTGTGGTCGACTTGGCAGTGGAGTGGGTGTTTAATTACCTTTTGCTCTTGTGGTTTCGTAGGTATTTTGGGCTGCCAAATTGAACATGAAATAATAATGGAATCGAGATGGAGAGGAGAGGCATTGCGGTGGTGACATTTTTCATGCAGCACTGTGGCCAAAACCGCGTGCATAATTAACTAATGCGGCGAGTACAGCAACAAAAGCAACTGATAGATACTTACTACGTATCTAAGAGAATGGGTGTATCTGTGTGTGTTAGTGTTTGTGTATGTACAGCATTCGGCGTCTGTTTATCTAGGCAGCCCAACTATTTATAATGAAAAGGCTGCCAAATAAAAACGAAAATAGCTTTTGTATCTTTTGTTGTATTTGTATCTATAAAATTGGCGCTGCCAGCAGAACCAGCAACGGCAACTGAGAGCAAAGAAATAAGTAAACAAATAAACGAATAAACGAAAACTGATAAATGTTGCCACTCGCATACAATGCAAAACAATACCTCGCCTCGTACATGAATTTAAAATTTCTTTCCATGAACAATAATTCGAATTAACAATTTTACAGCATAGTATTTTCCGCATTGCCTGCAAAGCACCTAATTCCAGTCAACCTTCTCTCTCTCTCTCTCTCTCTCTGCTCCACCCCACCACGCTCCTCCTTCCTCCATTTATAATCCCTGAGCTCCTCCGATCAGTTCAACTAAAACAAACAAACAATAATTGGTTGCGCTCAATTCCTCAACATTTCGTTTATGCGTTCCGTTTATTGCCACCACGACGCGTCTGCCGCTGCCTCTGCCGCTGCCTCTGCCTCTGCCTCTGCCACTGACTCTGCTGCCATCTGCGTCGACGTCAGCGTCAATGACGCGCTCACACTGACCACCAACGGCCACGTTAGCCACCGACGACGAAATCCAAATCCGCATCCGCGTCCATCCGCTTAGGTGCGTCGATTACTTTTGCTGCCCATTAAATGCGCCTCTTACGTTCGCAATTTCGAAATTATTCTTTGCGCGTTCGAATTTTGGATTTTTTCGCTACAAAAACGTCGATGGATCCAGTGTTTGCTAGTCCCTGTTTGTCCCTCTAAGTTTAGCTGGCGTTTGACTTTTTTTAACTATCAATCAGTAAAATAAAATTTATCTTCCTGCCTTTTCATACATTATAGAAAAAAGGTGCATTTGCTTAAAGTAAATAATCCCAAGTATTTGAAGTATAGTTAAACTCCATTAAACTTAAGCTGGTTTGTGAAATTAAAAGCTTGCAGTTTCACAAATCATTTTCGATAAAATCCAAATGTGTTAAAAAATATATAAAATCTTGGGCCTACACATTAATTCGTTCAAAGCAGGGACCGTAATTATTATGAGTTATATTATAAAAATTACATGGTAATTATTCAAAGATTTTTAAGAATTTTCTTCAGTGATAATGATTAATCTTGAGCGAAAAAATAAAACTCACAAGTAATCATTATTTGTGACTTTTATTTTTTCGCTCAAAATAAAATCCACTTTTAAAAAACATTTAAAGATTTAATTATTTTAAAGATTTGTTTTTGCGTGTTATGGGTTCCCTGGGTTTTTTCTAAGGGGTGAAAATCCTACACTAAAGCCATGAATTTAAAATGAGCTTTTTATAGCTAAAAAAATAATTCTAAATAATGATTATTTGTGAGTTTTATTTTTTCGCTCAAATTTAATCATTATCATTATTTTTTTGTATATATATTTTAGTCATTGATTTTTTGATGTGAGAAAATTTCAATAATCATTATTTCCGGTCCGTGGCTCAAAGTATTATTCGCAGTACATAATTTCAACTTATTTATTTATTTTTGAAGAACTTTGAAGAACTGAATAAATTAAGCAATCAATTGTAATCTTGAAGAGTCCTATAAATGGAGTGAAGAACGTAGATAGTATTTCGTTTACCTTTAAGAAGATTAAAGAATTCATATTAAAAAGTTTCCTATTAAACTTTTCAGATGATGCATTAAATACATACATAATAAATCTTAAAGATCTAAATTTTTTTTAAATAGTTATATAGATAATTGTAAAAAAGGCAGTTAATAAATAATTTTTTTCTTATATTAAAAAGAACACTTATAAATATTACGAAGATTTCGTTAGCCATATCGAAAAGAAAGAAACTATCATCAATATATAAGTGTCAATATTCATTATGTTTAAAAATAAAGTATAATATTAAATAGCAAACATAATAATATAACATACATGTACTATTTAAATTATTCAATATAATATCAAAAAATATAATCGCGATGGGATTAATTTCATCACAGTAATTTGTATAAAGTTAAATATAAATATATTTCAAGTTTATAGCTATAAAGCTTTACAAATTACTATTAGATAGGCTAAACAACTTACAGTAAAAAAACAATATGAAAAGAATTCCATAATGACAAATTAAATATAATCAGAGAAATTTTGAGTGTTAAGTACTTTTTTAATTAATTTAAATAAAATATAAAATGTATTTAGACTAACTGAACTTTTAAGTATATACATTTTTTTTAATTATGGAAGTAGATTCATTAATAAAAAAAAACCTAAATAGCAAATGTTTTTAGACTTGCTGAGCCTTTAAGTATTTAAAATTTTTATTATTTTGGAAGAGCACTTTCGTTTTTCAAACCGAGAAAATATGAGCTCGGTACACCACAAATTTTTACATATACCTTAAAGCTTTACTATTTTTGGTAATTTAGTTACTAATTAATAAATTAATAAATAAATAAATTAATACAAAAATAAACAAATAAATAAATAAATAAGAAAATAAACTACTAAATTAATAAATTAATATCTAATTAAATAAATAAATGAAAAATTAAACAATTAAATAAATAAATAGTTACATAGATAAGAAAAAGTAAATAAATTAATAGATATATAAATAAATAAAATAAGAAAAAAAAAATATATATATAATTTAATAAAATAATGTTAATTGTGTGCAGAGTCATCTAGTGGTTTAAAGCGTATGCAGAAGTCGTTGCTGCTCGCCTCGGTTGCCAAAGAGGAAGGTGTTAGGAGCGGATGGTGGTGGAAGGGGGAGGGGAAGAGGAGGGGATTATGGCAAACACAAATTTGCGCTTTATTTGCGCTTTGCCGTATCTGTTGCGCTTTATCGTTTATTTGTTGTCGTTGTTGTTTTGTGTGCGCCTTTTGTGTTGTTATGCTTCGATTCGACGCTGGGCGATTCGTACTGTTTTAATTATTTACTATATTTAGGCAGCGAGCCCGCCCCGATTGAAACTAACAAGTACAAATACCCATTTATTTGCCTGCTCTTGGATTATCACAATTAGTCATAGCAACAGCAATAGCAATAGCAACAACAACAACAACAACAACAACAGCAACTACTGTCGGCACCTGCATAAAAATGCAAAGTAAATACTTGTACCTCATTCCTAATTTCCCCATTCCCCATTCCCTATTTCCCACTCCCCATTTCCCATTCTCAATAATACTCAATCTACAATTTCTTATTGTAGTTCCGCCTACGTCGACGTCGACGTCTTTCCGCTGCTGCTGCTGCTGTTGTTGCTGTTGTTGTTGCTGCTGTTGTTGCTGATGCTGTTGTCGACGGCAATGTTGCCGCTGGTGGCTGCTGGGCGGACTTGGCGAATTCTGGGCCACTCGGTTGCCGTTTGCCATTCGCACAAGTTGCATGTTGAGCTCGCCTCTAGTTGCCTTTCGTTGTTTTTTTGATTTTTTTTGTTGTTGCTCTTCTCATTGTTGTTTTATTTTCGGCTCGCGTGCGTTGTGCATATTTTAAAGTAAAATTTTTCTTTTATTTTCCTTTGTTATTTCCTTTGTTACTTCTCGCCTCTCGCACCAAGTGTGTTTAACTTTGTTTTATTCTCGCTTTTTTTTTAATATCTTTCTTATTTTTTTGGTGGTGCCGTGCAAATTCCTGTTAGTTCGTTTTGTTATTCCGTACCTCGTGGGCTTTCTAATTAAATGTACGCGCTAATGCGTTAAATGGTTTTGTCAGTTGGTTTAAGCCACGACTGTGTTAAGTGAAGTCTGTGTGAACGCGGTTTGCGCTTTGAATGTGTGCTGCCGATTGACCGAACATATAATTATAATTACTTACGTTTAATCAGTTATTATTGTTTCATATTCAACTGTGTTTAGCTGCAAACCACAAGCGATTACAACAACAATTAAACAACAACAACAACAATTGTAATCACAACAATAATCACTGAAGTTGATCGCGGTTGACCACTTGCATCACACAAATACAAATACAAATACATATACACGTTTTGTATTTGACCGTGGGCGTGCATACAGGTATGTATATTGATACGCCTTATAATTAGGCCTAATAATTTCTACCTCCCCCCTTTGTCACCCCCTTGTTTGTGTGTGTGCGTGTCAGAAATGACACCCTTTCAATTGCATAATTTATCGATTTTCTTAATAAGTTTGATATTATTATTGCAACTGCAACAGAAATTACACAGGTTCCAATACAAAATTACTAAAAGCGTATAATATTCGTGCAAAAGAAGACCAAAAATATTATTAATAATTATCTAATTACAATATACATTTATTACCTAATGTGTGCTGATAGATCGACAGAACTAGTAAAATCAATTTCTTACATTTATAATTTACAATTATAAGTGGGCGCCGGAACTTGGAAAATGTGTACAAGTATCAACCACAGGAAGAATAAATCTGTGATTAAGAACTGTATTTATTTTTGTGTCATACACATCCCTTTAATTAATTATTTACTTATTTTTGTTTTGAAACAAGTTTGATTGATTTCGGGAAATTCCTATTTAGTGATTGTTAAGTGATTATGTGAAATATTACGATTAAAACCAATTGCACAAAAAAATATCTTCTGATCATCTTCAAGTTAATTTCTATGCAAATGATCTATTTAAAATGTATTCGTTTTATTTCTAGAGCTGACTATTAATTGCGCGAAATCTTCTACAATAAAATTTGAATCATTTATTTACAACATTTTTCATTTTCAACGGAATTGTATATGTGTACATACTTATTTGTTATTTTGAGATATATTGAACTTTTGTTGCTATTAACGGGGAAATTGCACAGAATCTTAAAGCTGTTTGTGTAAAGGGAACACAACAAAGTAGCAGTAAAACAAAAAGCTCAATATTAATTATTAAAATATATTGCTCATATTTGTATAACTGGCTGTTAATTGTGAATTTGTATATAGTATTTTCTTAAAATCATCGTCTGTGAATAATCCAATGTACTGTAGTGAGCTGTGAACTTACATATGTATATGTAAAATATTCGAATTATACTATGTCGAATTCGTTAAATTACCCAAATGCATGGTCCCAATTGTCATATTGTTGAAAGGAACGTATTGCATTTCGTATTAAGTTAAGAAACTAAACCAGTTCAGTCCTCCAGTGAGATGAACGTTAATTTTGGGACTATCCGAGACTGAGTCTAACACTTAGACTGAAGTCTTCTGCGGCGATGACGTGGCAACATGTCCGGCAGTTGGCCCAAAAGCAGAAAGTCAATGGCCAGACGCCACTTTGGAGCTGCATTGTGTGAGTCATTTAATTAATTGGGTCTAAGACATTCTGTGTGTGTGCTTGTGTGTGTGGCATACCTGACATCTCGATGGCTAGCAGGAACCACGATAATGAGGCCACGAAGCGCATGAAATAAAATGCATCATTAATGAGCCACGAAGAGAGTCCGGGCCAATAACGGAATAGGATTCTGGCCCAGGTCCATTTGGAATGGCCAAGTGCGTGCAGGACCTGATCGAATATATTGAGAAATGGCTGCCACATCGAGAGCAGCACATAGTCCACCAGAAAGAGAACAATGAACACCTCCAGCAACAGGAAGAGCTTTCGCAGCGGTGCTGCTAGCCGCTTTATATACTGGGGTCGATACTGTAATAGGGTCAAAAGCAGACCGCTGGTAAAGAATGCTGATGACCAGTTAAGAGGTTGCGGCTCGGAGACTCCTTCGGGCAGCTTGTCGGCATTCAGCATGCGCATCACATGCCATTGATTCCACTGCATCATCACGCCCAGTGTCAGCATCAACAGTGACTCATAAAAGTCACGCACCAGCTCCGCGGCTCGTATCTGCATCCTGCGCAAGCGTAACTGACTCATGGCTACGAAATGACTTCCGATTCTAACCAATATCCGTTGAATTTGGAATAGGATACAAATTATACTATATTTGTGATTGTCTTAAAAAAGTCGAAAGCTCCGAGTGATTTTATTATAATCTATCTATTCCTGTCTCTTCATACTGTAAACAAATGTTCAAGTGAGGTCTGGCAATTGAGTTTCATTGTTGTAAGCCTGACAGCTCCTGCAAAGCAAGTGAGTCACTGAAAAATCGCTTTAACATACATATTTGACATGTTTATGTTTAAAAAAAATTTGTTATGAAATGATACTTCACATTTAGATAAGTTTCAAAATATGTTTTACATTTAAATAGAGTATTTATATGAATTAATTATAACAAAAAGCAACATTAAATAAAAGATTTAATCACAGCAATACTTAATGTTAAAAATAATCACATTTATGAACTTAGATTTCTGCGTTGTAACAAAAAATGGTCAGCTTTTAAAATAAAATATTATATGAAAAACATCCTTATAGTATAAATAAAATAAAACCAAAAATCAGTTCGATGATTTGAAATCACACTTGAGAAACGTTAAGAAAGATAACTGAATATTATTAAATGATAATATTTTTTAAGAAATAACTGCAGCCGCTTAAAACAGCAATTGAATTAGAGGTTCATATGCATACATACATTTGTATATATATATATATATATATATATACTATATATCAATCAATCAGTCGTGTAAGCTTAACTATAAAGTACACGATACGTTCTTGTTATTTATTTTTATTTTTTGGTATTTTTTGTGCTCTAGTTCTAGTTTATTGAGTTCCATTTAAATTAAACAATGTATCTTTTATATGTATCTTATACAATCGGAACAGAACAACTGAACCGATAAAATGTATATGTTAAAACTTGTCGGATATATTAATTTATAGAGCACAATTCATGTGTTTCTGAGCAGAGGTTATCATAAATATTCCATAGAATTTAAATTTATAAAATGTTCAGCCAGTCACTTTGTCGTTTAGTGGTTGCCTTTCAAAAAAAAAAAAAAAAAAATGAAAACCCATTTGAAATATTACACATGAATTTAGCACACACGTGCTCCTAAACGACCAGAACTAGCTATGAAATCAATTTCTCAGCAAAATCGGCAGACAGTTGGAATTGGGCGGCCCAATTCCAATTCCAAGACTCCAACTTTTACAAAATGTGCCAGGCAATGCTGTCATTACACATGCTCATTGTTCCGTGGAGAAAGGGATGGAGGAGGATGGAGGTGCAGAAATCCAAATGCCCATCTCTTAGAGGGAAATCTACTCCTATACATACAACATTCTGACTTGTCTCTTTGGCCTTTTGACTGTTTGCTCTTGGAAAAGTGGTAGCAATAGTTGTTACTGTTGTTATTATTGTATTTGTTCATTTTGTTGTTGTGCTCATTTTATGCCCCATATAAACGGTAGACCTAAAAGTCACCGGCGTCAAGTAAACAAAGCTGCCACCAACTACGAAAAGAATGTTTTTGGTGACGGCTGCTACAACCACTAAAAGTGATGGTACACCACACAAAATTAAATGAAACGGACATTCAAGGATCCGAATGTTTTCTAAAATATTGTTTTTTATTTTGAGCTTTTTATATTTAATATTTCCCTATGATAACAAAACAATAACAGAGCAATTTTGTAATGTATAAATTTATTAAAACTGTTTCTTTCTATCGATAAAAACAGAATGCTTTATTCGTATTTGCTTAGCCTATCACATTCTTAAGTTTATTTGCAAAGTATGTTATATTCGTTTACAGAGTATAATAAGTTATTTGTGTATGTTATATATTTTCATCGTACTAGTTACTATTTATAATATACATTTCATCTAATATTCGTAATTTGATTGGATTTGACGCGTTTGTCGCCTGTTAAGTATCAGTTGAAATGCGACTCCTTTGTGGTCGGTCTATAGACCATTGGCATTGGCATTGGCTTGGTTTGGTCCTGATTCAGATTCAGAATTTGGTTGGGGTTTCTGGTACTGGCCCTGGTCTTGGTCTGGGTCTGGGTCTTGGTCTTGGTCTTGGTTCTGGCCGTCGTCATATTGTGTTTGGCAAATCGTTTGCGATAAAGCCAACTACATAATGTCTCTGTAGGCGACCAGAACCAGCCATGGGGTGTATGTATTTGTTGGTTGGGGCACATAAAAATGCTAAACCAGCGCGATGCTGGCGTCGCAACGACGCAAACACCCAACTCATATGTGTGTCTATATCCATGTGTGTGTGTGTGTGTGTGTAGGACGGGTAGGACACTGGATAATGCGAGTTATCCTTGATTGCCTGCTTCGATTGGAGCATATGAGGCAGCTGCTGCGAAAGCCGCTCAGCGTTCCTTCAGCTTTTCGTTTCTGTTCTTTTCTGTTCTTTTCGGTTCGTTTCATTATTTCTTTTCGCTTCTTTTGACTTTTTTCTTTTTGGGTGAGAGACTATCGTGATTTTGTCCTTTTTTCAGACTGTTCTTTTTTTTCATTTCTTTTGGCTTTGGCCTGACTGCTTTGTGCTCTGTGCACTCGTACTCATCATCATTTGCCAAAAGGGCAAGCGTACGAAAGAGCTCATTGGCATTTTATGGCTGTAATACACGGGCTAACAAACTGCCCAATGTCTGTTTTATTTTGTTGTTGCCAGGGCTAATTGATTTCCAACATTGCAAACTGTCAATGATGTTAGAGGCTAAGAGGCAACTTGTGGACATGGCAACTTAACTCAACAACAATTTTTAATTGTGCTTGGTCTAAGACAAATTTGCCCTGCCTTCAGCGTCATCTTCATCTTCATCTTCATCCTCACACTCATACTCATCGTCATCATTTGCTGAGGCCAAAGGCAAATGAGCGAGCGAGCGCCCCGAGAAATATGAACGAGGTCAATGATTGTTTACACTACACTCGAATGCTGTTTACTTGGAGCTATCCAGCGAACGAAGGCCAGAGAGCAAAGGGACTCGACGATGAGACGGCGAGACGGCAAAAGGGCGACACGGCGACTCGGAATGTCGGATAGTCGAAGAGTCGAAGAGTCGTTTAGTGGACCGGATGGTTAGTCTGCTGCCTGCTGCCAGAAGACACCTCCCAGAGCTTCTCCTTCTTCAGATTTCCCCCTTCCCCACATACATGCGTACACACCACCCGCCACCTTTGTTTAGGCCACTTGGCTCACAGCCTGTTAACTGACTCTTGCTGACGGCACATTATGCCCAGGCAGCATGTGTGTGCACACACAACCATACATAATATACATATATGTATTTATATGTATAAATGTACATATGTATTATAAATATATACTTATACAGATTCTGCTGTTGTTGTTGTGGTGGTTTTTCTTGCATCATTTACGCGCCACGATGCGCTGCTTTAAATAAGTAGCCTGATTACTTTCACAATTGACTGGGTCAGGTGTGTGGAATCAGGTGGGTCATGTGGCGCATGTGGTCATTTAAAGGCCACAAAACGCATGCAAAATTCATAATGTGAAATGCTTGGAATGTTTATGCACAAGTTGAGTTTTAACAACAAGAACAGCAGCTAAAACAACAACAACAACAATGAGGTCAAAACTAGAAAGCAGTTCAAGCGAATCAATTTGAGTAGAATAAGAAATGCAAAGAAAATTTGTATGATGCCTCGGCGCAAATATCAAATGATTAATTAATTCACTATTCTACGAACCCCAATATTTTATAAAATACAATTAATCATGGGAATACTCAGATATGGGCATTTCCAGAAAAAGGTCTACCTCGCCCAAAAACCTAAAATTGAACTAAAACTCACATTTTGTGAAATTGTCTTCCAAAAATGAATGAAAGTTATTTATTTAAGCAATATACGCTAGAAGAAATTCACTAGGATGAACATATACATAGATTCAACATTGGAATAAATTCACTTTTTCTATATTTTTGCTAATTTTCTTAAAATTTGACTTCCAAAATGGACCATTTGTATTCTGACGATTACACTAAGTAAGATAGTAAGATTGTAACATTAACCATTTTAATACATAGAAATATATTAAACGTTTATTTTAAAACAAGTTTTACAAGCTGTTTTCGATATATCAAACAAATTCTTGGAACAAACTATGTAGGTGGAAATTTTGTCACTAGCAAATTAAATAAAACAAGTGGGAAAGGCTATAGTCGAGCTCCCGCCTATAGGATACCGGTTAGTTACTTAAAAAAATGTAAAAATTTGTATTGCATGCTTTTAGGCACTTATATTTCTTAAAAGCTTTAATCAACCATTACCACCTTTCTATTTGTCCGATCTTGTTATGAATTAATAAGATGATAGGTTATAATAGTAGCTAACGGTAATGAGTTAAAAAATCCTAAAATCTTGAAAACTATGCGTGTGGTGGCGTTTTCGCGATTTACGGGGGCGGAAAGGGGCGTGGCAAATTTTTAAACAAACTTGATCTGCGTGGGGTTTATAGAAATCTGTGTGCCAAATTTGGTTGCTCTAGCTCATATAGTCTCTGAGATCTAGGCGCTCACACAGACGGACAGACAGACGGACAGATGGACATGGCTATATCGACTCGGCTGTTGATGCTGATCAAGAATATATATACTTTATAGGGTCGGAGATGCTTCCTTCTCCCTGTTAAATACACTGCAACGAATACAATATCCCCTTTTACTTATTTTTATAAGTAACGGGTATAATTATAGTAACATATCAAAATTATTTCTAAAATGGGAAACTACATTATTTTATAACAATAATAATAATAATTTATCGAGATATCCAGAAAAGAAAACGTGGTTGTATTAAGTGGCATAATACATTTATATTTTAGTAGTATTTATTTACTAGTATTTATATATTTGGATTAATATTTTAGTATTATTTTTATATTTTTAAAACGCTTATACAAACTCTACATAATATAATATTATATCATATTATGAATACAAATTAAGAATTCAAGTAAATTAATTTTATTTAAGAGTTTGAAAAATGTATAAAACGAATAAAAATTCAATTAAATAATGATATATAACATACTGTCAATTTTTTCCAAGACTGTCGCAACTTAACTTTGTTTTTAAAATAAAATAAATCGTGATAATGTTTTTCAATTTTTGTGGAAATTATATAAATGTATTATTCTTCTCATAAAGAACATTGTTTTCGCTTCATGATCAGTTTGCCCTTCAAAGCTTGATTAATCCTGAATTGAATTCAATTTGGATGACAAATTTCGCTCTGTCTTGACTTTATGGAAATCAATTAAGTGTTATATGAGTGATGATTATCTGATATCCTTATCCGTCCTTTTCTTATGGTGATCAAAGGTCACTTTAGTGAAAAGTGAATAAATAGTTGCACTGTTGAAGGGTCATTGCAATTGGAAGCGTGACAATTGAAAGGATTTGACCGCTTAAACAAAGACTGCGCTAGCAAATGGCCGAATGCAAATGTCTCTCGTGTAGTATATTACGCATACGCCATGTCTAACGCTCGAGCTTTTGCCATTAAAGTGCTCCATGTGCTGGCGCCGGCAAATGGCAAATGCCAAGTGTCTGTCTAAGTTTTTACCCTCGGGATGGTTGAGACTGAGTCAAGCACCCGGTCGTCGGACACTTCAACTCCCCATTTTCATTTCCACTCCCTTCTCCTTCCCCGTCACTTTAGGTCTCTGCTTCGGATTGGAATCTAACTCACATGGAGCATTTGATATCTGATTGTGTGTGTGTGTGTGTGTATGTGTGCAACTGTCTTCCGTTAATTTCCTAAGGCCGAGAACACATCTCAATAATTATGTTTGTGGGCATCGCATAGAAAGTCTCCTGACAAATAATTCCTTATGCCGCACGCAACCAATTAAATAATTATGCGCTTAATTATTTTCGACGCGTAATTTTTAACGTGCAGTTAATTATGCCAGAAATCGTTGAGGAAGTTCGTCGTCAGGTTGCGTCTTGTTGGAGATCTTTAATTGGTTTTTAATTCGAATTTCTGAATATTCAAAATGCCAGATAAACAGACAGGCAGCTGGCCACGCATTAAAAGCTCTACAGGATTAATTGCCAGCAGTTTTACAGCTTGAACAGGGGGAAAGAGTAAGAGTGAGAGTGTGGGTGAGAGTGAGAGCGAAGAGTGAGAGAGGGAGAAAGGAAACACAGAGATACGGAGCAAGTCGGATAAATCCATTTAAGTCTCTTGTGGCCAAATTGATTTTGTGCTCAACATTGAGAATGCACAAAAAAAAGAAGAAATATGATCATAATGATGAATGTTCATATGCACACACACACACACAAACACATACACACACAAATATACACTCTTGCACTTATAAATAAACTAAGACAGTTTATAAATGTTGCTTACAATTTTTGCCACAATTCGTTCTCCGTTTGCACTTCGTTTTAGCCATCTTGTGGCTTTTGGCTATTACTTCTCCATTGGGTATTATTATTTCTGTTATTGCAGTGCTTTAATTTTCCAAATTTCCATTTTCCATTCTCAATTTTTCGATTTTTATTTTCGCTTTATGACTAGTTTGATTGCATTGAATTGGGAATAACATAGAATATCATTGTTGGCAGTCGAAACAATTGGAGTGCGTCGACTAAATGAATATGAATATGAATGAGTGCAGAGAAACAGCAACAACAACAACAGCATTCCAAGACTTCAATATCTTGGTCTCAAGTTTATACTTTAACCAATTGGGAAATTAAAATTTGCCTTTCTGAACTGGTTTATATATTGAATATATACATATACATAAATAAATGAAAAGCAGTGTGTTATTCTACTTTTATAATTGATTTAAAAAAATGCAATGTTTTGTTAATTCATGAGGATAAAAAATTGATTGTGGTTTTGACCGAGTGATATGCATCCTAAATTGATTATGTTAAAGTCTAAATTCTAATACTGAGTAGAAAAATGATTAGGGTATTCAGAAACTTTGATAAATTGATAAAGTGATAAATTTATTACACTGTAGCTAGTGAGTGAGCTTTTTAAGTTTTTGCTGTCGAGTTTATGATAAATTCCCAGTTTATTGAGTTTAATTTCAATTCTTTATTTCGTTGGCGCTCATGCGTTTGGTGTCACCCTCTTTTACTCTTGTCTTTATTTAATGCTTTAATCATTTAAAGTAATTTTTATTTAGATTTAAAATCTGTCCCAAGGGACAATCACTAAAATTGTCAGTTGTGTGATTCGAACCTTAGTTATTTAACTGAAAGTTCTAATTCTGGCAGGTAGAGTCGCCGACCATAGAACCAAGAAAAAGTATTTAATTAATTATCTATAATTTAATTTAGTTATCACTTTATTTATCACTTTGTCTCAATACGACGAAGTTTGTATACATACCCCAGAGCATGTTTGGTGTGATAAACTTTTTTCTGTGTGCTTGTTGTCATTACTTTATCATATAACACAAACATCATAGTTTCTGAATACCCTAAATATTTGAAGCAATCGCGCATTTTAGAATTGGTAAAATAATAAAATAAAAAAATAAATACTATTTTTCATATTATTGACGTGTTTTATAAATAACGTTAGAATTAATTAATTGGCTGGGGGTAACATTTTTTAATTTATTATCTTTCTCTATCTAACAAACATTTTAAACAAACATTACAAACATTTTATTATCTTTTATTATTTTGTTTGCTGTGCAATTGTTTGAACATTTGGTATTCGTTCTACGCCATTTTTATTTGCACCTGGGCACCCCTGATCTAGAGTGCAGATTCTAAACACTTGCAGAGTCAGTTGAGGTAACATACGACAGCCCTTAAGTGAGATAGACCACACTCTTCTGTCAATCAATTGCTCGTAAAAGTCTATAACAGGATTATCATTATCACATTCGGGAAGTTGTGGGCTCAGAGTAAGTAAGCCCCTTCACTCTCAACTGTGTGGTGTGCTTGGGAAATTTAATTAGCCACGCCCACGCCCACGACCACGCCCACAATCCCATTAGCGCCTCTCGATACTCGCAACTTACAGTTTGAAGAGCTTTAACTGCCTGCATGCTCGTATTACTTATGTTGCCACTTCAGCTTTTCTTCCCCCACTTCCCACTGCCCTCCCTCTGCTCTGTTACTGTTGCTGTTGCAATGTCTCTGCTCATTAGACCATTTAACAACTGTCCCTACTTGTGTGTGTGTGTGTGGTGTGCTCGGACTGTTGCTCGACATTCTCTTTCACATTAGCCAAACCAAAATTGCATTGCCTGCGTCTAAGCTGCTTGTCTGCGCTTAATGCAAAACTTATTAGGCGAATTTGCGGGCTTACGAGCTGAGCCCAGAACCATTACCACCACCACCAGTAGTAACATCAACACTATCAACACCATTCCCATCCCTAGGACCACTTTACTATTGTGCAGTCCCATCGCCATCGTCATCGCCGACGGCGTTCACCATAAGCTCAACGGAAATTTTGCGGGTTTTCTGCTGAGCTCATGATGGGCGGCAAAAAAAAGGGAGAGAGTGAGCAAGAGAGAGAGACAGAGGGTATGATAAAGGGTAAGGAGGTGAGAGTTGTGGGCCATGTGCAATGTGCAATGTGCGCACTAATTACGACAAGGTCGGTGCACTAATTAACAATGGCTTTGAGGCAGCTAAACGATATGGCGCCCCAGCGACCAAACGGACCCTCCACAACTACAGTATACTCGTACAGTATGCCCTCGCAGAGCGCACACAGCGCAAACATGGCCAGAGCCGAAAAACTCAAATACCAGAGACCATAGACCAGGGACAATGCGCCAGGGACCAGAGACCAGGGACCAGAGACCAATGAATAACCAACACATGAACGTACTCGTACTATAAAAGTCACTGCACCTGCAACTGCACCTTGCAACTATATATGTATATGCAACACGAGGGTGGTCTGACAAGTCCTTGGCCTATATAGGAAAGAGAGTGAAAATAAATTTAACTTTGATTTGGTCAAGACCTTTCAAAATAATTAAAATTAATCAGAATCGGTCGGGTCCTGCTTGGAACCGAACAAATGAGCTAATTAACTATGCATTTACTTATACTATTAATATAAGACTTCTAAATGGATACATTAAATACATATAATAAAATATTAATTCATATTTAAATCATAAAAAATTTTGTAAGTTTTTGCAAAATTTGAATGTTTTGTACAAAAAAAATTTAATTGAACACACATTGAATGATTTATATTGTGATGAACGTTTATTTTTATTCGCATAACAATGGGTTGAATTTAACTTAGCTGTGACTGCTTAAAATTGTTGACGTTCATACTTGATTAAAATTTGTTTATGTCTAGAAATATGGTTAGTTTGGGTATGGGTATGTTCTGATGAAAAGCACAAGTTTACAAAGTTGTTCACAATATATTTTCGAATGAAATGATTGCGTGTACTTACTACTGATAATGACTTTACAGTCCACTCTCGTAATATGTGTGTGTGTCTGTGTCCCCTTGTGTGCTGGTCGGTGTGCGGGCTGCTTGTAAAAACGTATGTTGTGGCGGATAAGTGATAAGCCTGAGCTGAGCGCAGCTTGTTGCAAGAACAAGTCGTTTTATTGAAAATGTCTCAACAATCGAGAATACTCGGATGTTTGAATTGTTTCGTTTCTGAGTTGGTCAAGAGGTTTCGATTGAGTCCCAGTTTAATAAAATATCCATTTAACTGTTTTTAGACTACTGAAAATGATCGACAAGTTGATACCTTGTCACCACATTCGTTTCTTATTATATGATTTATTCTCGAAATCAAAGAAAATATTTTTGAAATCAAAATTAAATCAGATTGAATATTATGGGAAAAGTTTATCAATTGAGACTCAGAGAGATTTTCAAAGACTGAACTAAGATTGAAGAGAAGAGTTAGATGAAATTATCGACTAAAAGAGGTAAATAAAAAGAAAGGGAGAGAAAGACTGATTAAACTATTTGCGTCACATTATGAAATTATTATTTACTGGTATATAATTTACTTGTGTATTATCCTTTATTTCAAGAGTAGTAGTATAACCATTTCAAGCAATTGCTGATTACATTTACTGATTTATTTGAACAATTAAATAATGATTTCTTAAGTGTTTTACTCATTTAAAAACAATCAACAAACAAGAATATGGTATAATATTCAGTATTAATTAATCACTATAACTTAAAGTTCTGAATATATTATTAAAGTGTGCTATTGAATATAGTAAACAGTATAAATAGATTTCTTTGTTGGATGTCCTTTGCCCTATTGATTGCATCTTTATTTATATATGTGCCTCAGTAAATTGGTATAGATAAATAATAATGTGTTATAGTGGGACTGGGGCACCCATATACATTAATATATGCCTAACCCGAGCGCCTGTAGAAAGGTCATAAAAACAATGTATTGGCTGGTTCTTGACCCATTTGTCCTTCAACCTTAGGTAACATATCAAACTGATATGTTGTCAGTCTCCAGAGCATTGACCATATAAACATTTATTATAGTGCTTTAATAATAAACTTTAAGTTAGTTACGGTATTTTTACTTTTCAAAATAACAGTTTACTTGAAAATACTTTTGTTGTAAAACGTTTAAGTTTAGTTTGGTTCAAAAGATATTCAAACTCAACAATAATTTTTTTATATTTAAATTAGTGTTATTTTTCATATTTAAATAAATTTTCGTTTCTTAACAGATTTTATTTATTTAAATTATAAACTTATGATTTTCGGTTAGCTCGATAGCTCCGACTAAGGAATTAACATTTTCGTTGCAGTACCATATTCAATATAATATAATAAGTTTTTTTTATTTTTGGTCTCTGCTTTAAATATTCCTTATATCACTGATCTAAAGTGCTGTAAATTGAAGTTAATTCGATTGCAATTTTAAAGTTCGATCAACGATGTCAACAAGCTCTTAATTTTCCCACGCTGCGTATGATAAATATTTTGTCAGCTGCTCGAACAACACAACGCTGTTGTTGTTGTTGTTGTTGTTTTCGATGTTGTTCTGCCTGGTTAAGAATAACAACCATTGAATGTCAGAGCCAAGTTTGGGTCCATGGCAAGGGAATGGGAATGAGAATGAGTGTTGCTGATTTGACGCGATTAGATTAGACGAGATTTGTGTGTGTTTTTAGCTGCGGGCAGGCGCCAAAACTGTCGCTTGCGGACAAGAGCTTAAAGCTCTCCACTCAGCGAAAGCTTGTTGTGGTGAGTAAAACGCAAAGAGAGCAGGAGAGAACGTAAAAGCTGTGTGAAGGGCGGCGGTCTCTCGACTGGGAACTGGGAACTGGGCACTGGGGGGATGGATGGATGGAGATGGGGTTGCTCACTCGCGTGGGAGTTAATGCTCGTAATGTCAATTGGTTGAGTTCTAAGTCTGTGTGCAATATTTTTAAGCCTGTGCCTTTTCTTACCGTTCGCATCCCAGACAAAAGGACACGCTCACACACACACACACTCATACACATACACGCTGTGCCCGCGCACATATTAATGCGATAATATTACGCATACGCAGCATGGTCTGTTGGTTTATATTTTTATTTGTATTTTTTTTTTTTAGGTCAGGTAGAAAAGTTAAATTAATAAAAATGATAAATGAAAATAACAAATTGCATAACATAATTAAAAAAGCACTGTTCATTTTGCACATTGCGTGAAGAGGGGGCTTTTATAATTTAATATAATTCTTAATTAGATGCATTGAAATAAATGAGTGACTACGATAGCAAAACGCTAAGGAGTGACAACAGTTGTGCAGGGAATTTTGATGCAAATGGCCAACTGCTGCCCGCAAATATCCAGAGAGTAGAAGAATTTCAATTCCATTTTCACATTTTCATATGCATCTATTGGCGGTTGCCCCTCGCCACCCAGAGAAAAAAATAGAATTGGTCAACCACTTTTAGGGCTCAAAGACAGAAAAAGAGAGAGAATGAGAGAAAGAGAGCAGCCTCACGACCAGGAATAAAACCTGCTGAATTGTGGTCGCAATTCGACTGCACTTACCATTCGGTAAGCCCCAACTTGCCTTGTTCAACCAGATGGGACTACTTCTCACTTGTTAGAATTCATTTTACCCAAGGTTACTTCATTTGCTTATAGCCTTGGGCATATCAAATTATCAAACCTGACCTTAGTTAGTCAGACGCTTATGCAAAAGGCCGCTACTAACATAGCATCCATAGTTGGAAACTTATGAAGTTGCGTGTGCATTATTAGTTTCGATTTGAATGAAATTTTAAATTTCGGCTTACCTTTCGGTTTAAAGTGATCATAGTTAGAATTTCTTTTTTTTGTATGTATTTAATATATAAATTGCATTTTAAAAAGATAATAGGGGTTAGCACATCTCATTCCCATTTACAATAATATATCAGTGAAATATGTACATTAGAGTGGGTCAATAGTTTCGATTTCAAGCGGTTGTCAAAAACCGTAATCTACGAAGAATTCTAAAACGATTTGACCCAAAAAACCATGGGTCTAAAGTCAAAATCGAGCTTCCGATTTTTGTCGAGAAACTATAATTAGTTTTGGCTTTCACACGATTTCCCATATTTCACGCTTAAAATCGGAAGCTCGATTTTGACTTTAGACCCATGGTTTTTTGGGTCAAATTTTCTTAAAAAAAGAAAACTTAATTTAATATGAAGTATAAAAACTGTTGCTGGAAACTATCTGCAACCAAAGTTCACAACTTAGCTGAGCAATGCACCTGCTAGGCGAGTGGGCGTGGCTGTTGGGCGGCAATTGCGACGGACTTTACGATGTTACCTTAAATTTGCATAGCATACTTTTGGGCTGGGCCATAAAATACCACGTGCATTTATTTATTTATTCAAACTATTCTGGCGACATCAGTGTAGGTTTAGCTAACACGTCCACTCCAACGACGTCGACGTCGACATCGACGTCGGCTGCGTAGCTGACTGCGATGGCGGCTGCTGTGCCCCAAGCCTGGTTATTAGACAGGCTTGTTCGGCCAAATCGTTTGAAAGCTCGCTCCAAGAGCATATCCGACTCGTCTCGACTCGTTTCTGCAACTTCAACTGTGCTGTGTGCATGCGTGTGTGTGTGTGTGTGTGTGTGTGTATAAGTGTTGAGCTTCCTCGTCGCTTGTCGGTGGTATCAACAAGGACATTCGACCTACTGTTGATTGCGCACCGAAGCTTTTCAGTTGATTTTCAGACCGTGCCACGTACGGAACACGATTGCCGGAGTCAAGAGCGAGCGCCCAAAAAGCATGCAGCGTGTTTTTTAAGTCCAAAACATCCTATTTTTCATTCAAAACCATATACATATATTATTATTATCAATTGTAATTGTGTGTGTGTGTTTGAGTGTGTTCAGCTCGATTCCATCCAACAAATAAGGTATTTTCAAGCGATTGTTATTGTTGTAGTTTGTTTGTTGATTCATTTTTTTTTATTTTGTCATGTTATGCCACACAATACGTTTGTTGCTTTCCCATTTTTTTCTGGTGTCATGTGCAAAAGTTTTGGTCAGCCAAGTCAAGTGTGTGAGCAAAAAATGCAGACGTCAGGCGATGTCAGTCAAAGAACGCGGCTGCTTTATTGATAAAGCCACTCACACAGACTCGGATAAATTCACAAAAATACACACACACACAGACAAGCACATATAAACACAGAGACAGTGGGACAGATAAAGGGACGGGACAGGAGAGGACAGACAACCGTAGGGAGACCGCACTGAAAAACGAGTCTGACAACTTAACGACTTACTTAGTCAAATAGAGAGGTACGACGACACAAAATAACATTGCCCAAAAATATAACGAGTGGGTGACACGGCAACTGCAAGCAAGCAAGCAAGAAAGAGCGAGCGAGAGCAAGTCAGAGATAGAGTGTGAAAGAGAGAGAGAGAGAGAGAGAGTATTAGATAGGGGTTATGCTGGATAAGTTGAGTAAAGAGACAGCCTAATAGACTCTCCAAACCAGGCCAGAAAAAGGGTAGAACACGCACACACACAATCACACTATTTGTGTATGTGTGTGTGATAATATATTCAATTTTTTTTCTTGTTTTTCATACCGAAAAGGTGTCCGAAAAATGCTATAGGATGCTGTGGAGGGCAATGCTGCTTTGGGACCTTTTACTCTTTACACTTTGCTTTCACTTCTGTTGCGCTTTGCCTTCTAGCGATTGTTGTTGCTGTTGCTGTTGTTGCTGTTGTTGTCGTTGTTGTTGTTGTTGAGCTGGTCGCTAAAGTTCGCGTTGCTTACGAAATTGAATGAATATAATCAAATCAGAATGAAAGGGGTTATGTAAATTTTGTTGGCTCACGTGTGATTCGGGTAACTCTGTCTTCCAACTCAGTCTTCTCTCTCTCTCTCGTTGAGTTTGGTCCTGCTTTTTGGCCAACAAACTGCAAACTTATATATCTAGCCTAGAGTTTGCCTTGGGTTTTCCAGCCAGCCAGTTGTTGTAGCTGTTGTTGGTATTTGCATAATTTACAGAGCAAGTTAATAGCCAAACACATGTGCTGAAACATTTGGGTCTCATGTTTTTGGGGCGGGGCTTTCGACTATTTGTTTAAGGATGTCGAGCTTGGGCTCGGGTTTGAGCTAAAGTTTGGGTTTGGGTTTTGTGATTCGGTTTCGCTTTTATCTATGGCTTTGGAATTTCACATGGAATGTTTGAACTTTGGCAGTAGAACAAACTTTTGGCAAAGCCTTTAAAATACTCACTCTGACATGGACTTTATTTTGTATGCGTCTTATGTAGTGGCTACCACACAACATTCTATAATTCTTGACTAATTTAGCTGAATCAGCTGATATCTCCACAAAATGAGACAAACACAAGGTGCAATTCAAAAATACACTCTCTCAACAAAATCAAGCATTGCAATTTACGATTCAAGCAAAATTTTTAAAATGTCTTAAACGAAAAATGCAAAGTTTAATAAACATTTGAAAAGTGCAATCACAGCAAAAAATTTCAATCAAAATGCCAAGCAAAATGCAGAGGACGGGACCAAAAAATATCGAGAAGCAGAAGCTGCAACAGAAACCTATGCAGAAAAAGAAACAGAAAGGGAAACAGAAAGGGAACGAGAACGAGAACCAGACACGGAAATAGATACGGCATTGGCCTTTTTGCATAGACCAAAGCCCATTGCCATGGCCGAGCGTCATAAACCTTTTACCTTTCACCCCAGGACCTTTACGAGACTCCCAAAAAGTGCAATTGCCTATGGGCTGTGAGTGGGTGGAGGGGGTGGTTGGGACGGAAGATGGATGTTAAGTAAGGTTGTTGTTGCTTATGTACAGGAAAACTCGTAAGTGAATGCTTGGTGTTCGCAATACCGTTTTAGACCGACAAGAGACACAAAGGTTGTCGAGAAAGCTCAATTACGAGATACCCTGCACCCATTAAACAATAAGTATTCATAAAATCCCAATTTTATTTTTGTTTTTCAAATCTTTCCTTAGAATAATCTTTCTAATCTTTTTTTAGAATAATATTCTTAGTTTTAGTAATTTGGTCTTCAAATAATCTTATTTCAAGAACAAAATATTTAAGATGAATGTTCTTGATTTTAGAAAGTGGTATTTTTTTCAGTGTGTATTTTCTATTTTAGCTCAAATATTAGTTTATCATTTTAATAATTTTAATATTCTTGATATCTTCATTTTTATTTTTTTTTTGTGACCCATTAGCAAAATTATCTTCATTAGGTTCAGATTCGTGAATTAAATGCATTAAATAGGAAATTAAATCCATATTAACTTTCAGATAAAAAATGGTCACACATTCAATTACCATGGAGGAATAAAAGTATTTATGATCATATGCAAATTATAATTTATCTTTGAAAAAGACCTGATATATTCTTATCTTTTACCTTTATTATCGTTTTGACCTCTTAGGCCATTATTCATTTAGTCGTTAATTAGAACTAAATAAGCAACTCTACTGCATAATTGACAGCTATAATTGGTAATTCGCCTTTTCGGCTACCCATCTGCCAATTACTCTTGGATAATTATCATTGCATTCTGTTCAATTAGATTAAATCTTAGTCAACCAGCAAAGGATAAAAAAACACTCTTTACTTTCGAACTTTTCAACTGTTTTTGTTTTCGATTTTGTTTTTCGTGGTCTCTTTTGTTCGATTGTGTAATTAACTGTGACAGTTGTTGGATTTTATAGTGAGTAATTTTTTAATGGTGTTTTTTATTTTGTATGTTGTAATTTAATGCCTATCAATCCGAATGTTCATTAGTTTGGATTTGGGATATTTTCAATTTCGGATGAGTTTTTTTTTCATTTTTATTGAGCTGTAAATTGTTTGGCAGTGTGACTTTAAGTTATTTGATCAAGTTTTAGCCCAACCATCATAAGCCAGGTGGTTTACACACACTTGTGTGTGTGCGTGTGTGTATCGTAAGGCAATTAGTTGTTTGGCCTAGACTGTCACTCCCTGGCCAAAACAAATTGGCACTACCCCTCTTTGGGCAAAGTTCTGCTCAGTCGTGTATTCTTGTCTTCTTGTTCAACTTGTTTACAAGTCGTTTGGCAATTATTCAATTAAATGCCGACGCCAACGGCCATTTTATATAATTTTGACGCACGTAACAGCAAAAGTTGAAATGCATTTAGAGTTAGCCGGAAATCGTGTTATGTCTGCCGAAAGTCCATTTTGTGAGAAAGTCTTTCCTTCTGCCCAATGCAGGGCGAACTTCAGATTTTGGTCGATTTTCCGGTATCCGAATTGAGAGTCCACCTGCAATTTGCGATTGCTCTGACAGCGGCCTTAAAGTATGTTTAATTTTCTTTCCTTTCAATTTCCCAGACTGACAGACACAGAAGTCCCGTCCTGTCCTGTCAGTGCCTTTGGCACAAACAACTTCCGTCGGCAACGAGATGCACGAGATGAGGACGAGGACGAGGACGGGGATGAGGATGATGAGATGCTTCGCCATCTCGTTAGCAGTTGCATCACATCCCTCAGTCCACCCTCAGTCCATCCTCAGAAGCTCTGCAATATATAACTGAGCAGATATATCCTTATTTGTATGTGTCCTGACCGTTTCTCAGTTCCGCATCATTTGTCTTTTTTGTTTACCTACCCAGCGACCAGCTTTTTCTGACCTGACTGGTGCAAAATACATAACTCAGACACATAGTATATATGTACGTACACTTATGTAGGTATATATTTACACGAATAGTTCAGAAAGGCCATTAGGCGTGCATATCTAATGATCCTTGAAACTAACTATTATGAAATGGAAAGTTCTTTGCATTGATTATACGGTTATGATTATGATTTTGAAATTTACTCAGACAAAAATATATTTTTGAATTTAACAAAGCAGAAGTACAGAGTCAAAAAAACATTCCAAAAGCTCAAACGAACAGAGGAAAATAATCCGAAATTCCAGAATAAAGTCAATCCCACGGGTAACAAAAGCTCGGTGATCTCAGAATTTCTTAAGTTGAGTACGAAATACTTGATTTAAGAACAATTTTTCGATGCCTATTTTGATTATCGGTGCTTCAATTTGTTTTTTTTTAGTGATGGATAGATACATACTTAAAAAATACAAGCTAAAATCAGCTTTAAAACATAAATGATTGGTATTATAAATTTGAAATTTATTTTTAATGTTACATTATCAGATCATCTCTGGAATAAAATGTATATCTAATTGTTATTTGATTGTTAGTCTCTGCAATTTTACTTAAATGTTTTTATTTTTGCTTTAGAAATTTAAAAATAGTTGTATATTTTTTTGTTGGCCATTGTTTAATTCACTGAATAGTTGAAAAAAAGAGAAAGAAGTCACATTCTTTTTATTTTCGGCGAGCTCTTTGGATTGGAGTGAGGTTGACTTAGATCGATTTCGATAACATTAATTTTATCGCTTTTCAATATACATACATCATTTAATGTAATTTGTTGTTGCTGTTGTTGTTTTGTATAACTCAAGTTATTTTACGAGTAATTTAGTTGAGCCACAGGCAACGGCCCCAGGCGGCAGTTAACTTTGGGCCACATCCGTTGAGAATTGCTGTCGTCCTTCTGAATGTTGTTGTTGTTAGTGTTGTTGCTGTGTGGTGTTCGTGTTATGTCCATACGTTGACAGTGCGCGTCTGGAAATTTCATCAAAAGTTGCCGCCTGGGCCATTTCTTGCGCTTGTTCAGACTATTTTACATTATTCCTCCGACATCCGGCATCCGACCTCCGACGTAATCATAAAATTTGTCCGCAACTCGTAAAATGGCGAGCGTCCAATGAGAAACAAAATATGAAAGTGGCAGAGAAAGAAAATGTACAAATTGTTAGACAATGATAATGAGTGAGAAAAGTTGATGAGAATGAGAATGAGATGAGACAAGTTCTCTGAGAGAGGTTAGTTCTTTGATTGAGTTACGCAAGTTATCAAGTTTAATTTGCCATTCACCTTAATCTTGTTTATGATTTTTGACTCATTATAGTCTTGCCTCTAGTATGAATCATGATTATTGTATTTCTGCCAGAAGCGCAGAAGATATTATTAAATTTATATACACATTTTTATTTGTTTGTCATCCTATCCGTTTCTATCAATTGCCAATTGAAAGTCAATTAAAGCCCTCACGCTATTTCGTAACACCGCGTTGCAACGTATTCAGAAAGCTTTGCGCAAGACAAAACTTGCTCGAGAAATTATTAAAATTTTAATTACGCAACTCCATGGGAAAACTTGTCGACATCTCATCAACCTCAACTTCAGTCCCAGACTGTCTCAGTCCCAGCATTCAGCGCCTTCAGCCTCTGACTCAGCCGCAATTTGGGATTCATTACCGCAAAGGTAAAGAATGTAACCAAGGGAGTAAGATTCAGCTGAGTTGAACCGTTAGACAGATACTCTTTAATTCGAATTCGGTACATTTTTCTCAAACATTTAGCTTTACATTAAAAAAGTTTGCTTTTACATACACAACATTTTTGGCATTGACAAAAATTTTAGATAGTATTTTTGGTTCGGTCGGAGCCGACAAATACCGGAACCGAAAGTGCAAAACCGAAATAAAACCTTCAACAAAAACAGTTGTTTCGAGACCGATATTTTATTCAGTTTGATTCCCTGTTGAAAACTTATTGTAATTTTTTGGTGGAAAAATACTTTCAAGAAATTCAGTATTAAATAGGCCAATATTAAGCAAAAATTGGGTGTATTGTTTGCAAACAATGAAATTTATTCAGTTTTACATGAACTTGAATCGCATCAAAATTTTATAATTTTATTTTTTCGAAGTGGCTTGTTTTTCATTCAAAACTTGGAATGAACCGAATCGTTTACTAAATAATAATCATGTTAGCAATTTTCCATATCTCAAGGATTAGTAAATTCATGTTGTTGAAAAAGTTTAGTTCTCACTGTAATATTCGTGAAGTTTTTTTTTGCTGTGAGGTGTTGATGCTCTGACTCAGATAACTCATCTAGCGAGGTCGACTGTCAAAACAGTAAATCTTAGCGTGCAAAACAAAAAGAAAATTGATATGAAAGGGAAATGCAGCTTTCTCAACTTAACTAGAGATTTTCGTCTGTACTTTTTAAGCAAATTTATTTTGATTTCTTTTTTGTTTCGTTGCAATTTTGGGAAGAGAATATCATAGTAGCCTAGGCAAGTTTTGTAAAAAACGAAACACAAAAGCTGACGGAATAACGTAGTGGCTGAGAGCGAGAGAGAGAGAGAGAGAGTGACTGACTGAGACAGAGAGAGAGAGAGAGAGATAGAGAGTAAGTGACTGACTGACTGACGGCAGCTTCTTTTGGCATTATGCGATGTCCCTGAATGTTGGATGTTTAGCTGTGTGTGTTTTTGGCTTGGGGGGGAAGAAACACAAAAACCATAGCTGACATGCTTAAATATCAAAGTACCTTTTGCTATTCATCAGCGGTTCTGTTGCCCGCAGCGGAAAGCGACAGACGACAGAGGACAGAGGACGGTCGGTTGGAAAATTGCGCCTTGTCCGTGTTGTGACCATGGCAGGTGCATGGACTGTGATTGTGACTGTGACTGTGAATGTGACTGTGGTTGTGTCCACTGCATGATGGATGACGTTGCCGCCTTGACAATGTGCCTGGCTTGTTGCTGATATAATGTACATACATATATTAAACATATCTTTAATCTCTTGTCACTCTTGTTATTCTTCTTTCAGATCGAACCACAGGCAAATTGGGATAAGACACGCGCCTTCAATTACCTGTTAACGTTCCTTAAGCTCGTTGCTGACCCACAGACGACCCAGCGGGTACTTGCACAAACCAACACACACATATACACACACACACTCACAAGCACACACATAGCTCCTCGGCGACACAATGGGCAAGAAGAACTCCAAATTGAAGCAGGACACCATTGATCGTCTGACAACAGACACATATTGTAAGTAGTTATAAGAGACAATCCCATTTGTCCATATCCATCTCCATCTCCTGGCTCCTGCTCCTGCTCCTGACTCCTCAATTGGCCACACAAAATCACGTTGGATGCGTTCCAGCCTTGAACTCCATATGAATTATTGTGTCGCGCATTAAAAACCACTTGAAAGCCATTTTGGCAGCCCGAACGTGCGCAACTTTCCGCAGATAAATACAGATGGAATAAACGACTATATATCTGTCATGTGTCCAAAATGTACTGCAACCCCTCCCCCTCCACCATTTGGCCCGATTTGTCCCCATTTACCCCTCATCCTGTCAATTGAAAAGCAGTTCATCAACTGGCAAATATATTTTTACTTTTTGGATTAAAACAGTTTCTCGCGCTATTTAACCAACATTTGTAACCATCGCGTAAATCTTAAAAACGACCTGCAAAATATTTCATTTATATCCCAAAAAAAACATGCAACTATCTGAATTTTGTTCTTGTGGTTGGATGCTCCACAGCCACATGCCAGCAATAAGGTCATATTTTATTTTTTTGCCTTTTTTGTTGTTGCAGCTTTGGGGCATTTTGCTTTGTAGCACAAATAAGTTTATACGACTATACACAATTTTTGTGATACACATACACTCACCAACAGTTGCACAAAAAGGCAAAAGTTCTTGAGTGCAGTCCCCCATCCCCCTGAATGCTCCATTGCCATTTCTACTTACATTTCCATTCCACATTTCCCGCACTTCGCTGCATAAGCTTTAAGAGCATTAGGAGTTTTCTTTATTGCTCATGGCCCGAAGTGGTCACAGTGTTATTGCCAATACTCATTGCCTCAATCGTTGGCTTCTACAGAGAAAAATACTACAATCATCCTTAGATTCAAGTTTAAAGCTCTTGAACCTAGCTTGTTTATTTTAAGTTGAAATTAACACAAGATGCGGAAAAGTCAATAATGACTAAAACATATGAATTAACTGAAAAGATTATTCATAGCAGAGCCCCAATAATCGGAAAATGAGTTGAAAAATCTCACTTGAATCAAGTAATCCGTACTCCAAAGTTAGTATGTTTAGTTACAGTTTTTTTGTTAGCCAGTATTAGTTTACAGCTCGCTCGACCAAGTCTTTTAGCAGTAAACTATTGTCTCAAATGTCTCTGCCATGAGTAATTGCCATGACATGGACAAAACACAATCAATTATCATGTGGAATGCAGTTGGTTTGATACCTAAATGAACACAGCTCATACACACTTACTAACTTAATCGATTTCAAATGAAAATATTGGTTGTATGTATATCTGTAATTGTAGACAATCGAAATCCACAAAACTCTAGAAACTTTGACACCGCACAAAAGGTTGGTGTAATTAAATAAATGAAGATATAAAGATAAGAAGTTTGTACAGTTGAGATGGAAGATCAAAATATTTGAAAGCTATAGAGTACAAGTTGAAGTAAGTGTGTGAGTTGATCGCATAAAATACAAGTCGATTGTCTTAGCCAGTTATTTCCTCAGTCAATAAGGACGCATTAGAGTGCACCACAGGATAAACATGCTGAAATGTGCCCAACATTTGATTACTTTTTGCCGCTGTTGCTCCCATTGGTTTACATTCCCTTCCCACTCTCTTCTCACTCTATTTCCATGCATTTCTCTCTCTCTCTCTGGTAAGCTTTCATGTCAATTTGTGTTTGTGTTGCGCTTCGACAAACAGTTGAAGCAAATCGCTTATAAAACTAAAATGCATTCAGCGTTGTTGTAGACCTCCAGTAAAAGCAACTAGACACATAACCAGGCCCTGACTCTGGCTAAAAGATGTAGAGACAGACAGAAGTTGAGAGACAAATACAGATACAGATACTGATACAGATACAGATACAGATACACACAGACTTTGGAGTCAGACTCGTCTGACTGCCCATCGCAATGTCATATTGCATTGCCATTTGAACTGCATTCATTTGGCACATTATCTTGGCAATGCAAACACACATAAACACATACATATATGTGTAGTAGAGAATATGGAAGAAGAAAATAGTGATAGTCCCCAAGGGTCTCTCGTATCCTGTGTCCTGTGTTCTGTGCCCTCTGTGAGTCCGTCTGCCAGTTCATTTTGCACGCATTGGCATCCAGTCAGTTCTGGCACTCAAAATTCAATTCAATGTACAAATTATTATTGCACTCCTTGTATTTGTTTGTTTGTTTGTGTTCAATGCTCTTCGAGGGTTGCCTCATTGTCACGTTGTGTTTCACTCTCTCTATTTATGTGTGTGTGTGTGTATGTGAATGTGAATGGGCACTCAGCTTGTCTCCTCGTGACATTTTGCTTGGCATTTAACAGTGGAAATCAAACGTGTAAAAGCAACAAGCAACCAAAGCAGTAAAAACACACACAACAAACTGCTGCCCCCTCAGACGCCCCTGCCCCCGCCCCCGTCCCCGACACACTCACTGTCACCATAATGGAACATCTGCTGCCAATGATGTCTCAAGCGCCTGTACCCTTTGCCCCTTCCCCAGCTGTACAGTGGGTCGAGATGGAGAAAACAAGCAACAAAAATTGTCGTCGGTTGACATACATATATATTAGGGTGTCCCTTATTTGGTCAAAGTCAATATTTTTAAACGCATACGGGCTAGTTCTGTTCATTAGGTCCTAAAGCACTCAGAAATAAATTTTTACCTCAATCGGAGTATGATAACCCGTGCCGACTTGGATCGGAAAATTTAAAGATTATATGGGACAAAAAAAAATTTTTTTTTTTTTTTTAATTTTTTATTTTTTTATTTTGTTTATTAGGTCCTAAAGAACTCAAAACCAAGTTTTCACCTTAATCGGAGTACGATAACCCATTCAAATTTGCATCGAAACATGAAAAAACAGTATTTTAACACTGATTATACATTTTTCGATGATTTTTCATGTTTCAATGCAAATTTGAATGGGTTATCGTACTCCGATTAAGGTGAAAACTTGGTTTTGAGTTCTTTAGGACCTAATGAACAAAATAAAAAAATAAAAAATTAAAAAAAAAAAAAATTTTTTTTTGTCCCATATAATTTTGAAATTTTCCGATCCAAGTCGGCACGGGTTATCATACTCCGATTGAGGTAAAAATTTATTTCTGAGTTCTTTAGGACCTAATGAACAAAACTAGCCCGTATGCGTTTAAAAATATTGACTTTGGCCAAATAAGGGACACCCTAATATATATGTATGTACATATGAATGTATATTTATCATACTTTATCATTTACAACTTAAGACAACTTTAGCAAATAAATGTGAAAAGTTATCTATTAAGTAATATAGTCTATCAAATCAATTATAATTTGATATCAAATATCTCACTTAAATTTTTATTTTTAACCTTTCCTAAAGTATAATGCGAGCTAGATAGTATAATAGAAGAATCATTAAAAGAATCGTAGAAATTTACTTTCAAGTTGCTTATTAAAAATAAAAATCAGAAATATTTTTTTTTAATTTTTCCAATAAAATAAATTTCACTTTTAAGAAAAGTCTAAGGTAAAAATTAAATAAATTTAAATTTGAAACGAATTTTTATCTTTTTCTTATCTATTCAGCTTATACTTAGCTATTTATATAATTTCTTTTATATTTTATGTAACCATATCAATATATTTGAATAACTGCTTAAAAAAAATTTATAATTTTGAAGAATTTATTGGGAATGAAACAATGAAACTTTAGTGCTTTATCCACATAAAAGCCATGTCAACTGCCTTTTTTTGTTTTGGGCAGACCGCTTTGAAAATATGTGTGTGTTGAATATTATATGCGATCTTTGGTCGTTTTTTATTTTATTTATATAAAATTTTAGATCTTGGAAAGTAAAAGAAAGATAAAAACTAAAAAGTATGGTGTTATTCGATTAATAAATTAAACTTACTTTTGAATTGACCTGTGACACTGTGCTGTGCTGTCATTGTCCTTGCCTCAATTCCAATCGCAATCCTGGTCCAAAAACATGCTGCACATGCTGTAAATAATTTGCTAATGGCGCCATTGGAGCAACTGCTGGGCACGCTTTCAAGCTATCCAGTTATTCAGCTTTCAAGCTTCCATTTTACAATTTTTGAGAGCTATGTATATGTACTATGTGTATTTGTTGCCGATTTGTTCGTTAGTCATTTACTCAGTCCGTCATTCAGTCAGTCAGTTAGTCAGTTAGTCAGTCACAGAGTGCAACTCCCTTGGCTGCATTGGTTTGCCTGTCTGCGATGTTTGGCTCGTGTACAGGCAAATTGATAAAGTAAGAGCAATAACAATGAACAATCAGAGGGACGGGAAGGGAGAAGGGAGGCAGAGATGGAGGAAGCAGAGCCAGGGTGGGGGGAGAGTTTGCTTGTAGTGCAGATTGGAGACGGTTGAAATTGACAAGCAGCAAAAGGAACAGCAAAATTAGAAAATTGCCAATTGACGTCAAATTATGATGTGCTTTGAGTCAACTTTAACTGCCAGCGATATTTTAGCATAATGGCAAACTCTCGAGCAACAACAACAACAAAAACGGGAACAACAACAACAAGAGCAACAACAGCAACAACACTCGTTGTTCCTGAAAATGGCAACTTGAGAAACATTGACGACAATATAACGACCTGCTTGTTTTGCTGCCATCGTCTTCTCTTCTCTTTTCTCCTCCACCCCATTTCCCTCTTTGTGAGTCCCTTTCAACTAATTTCAGATATGATCAGTGCCAATGTTCGTTCTATAAAAGGCATAAAATGTTCTCTAATTGTCTCATCCCCTTCTCCTTTCTCCTTTTACCGACATTTTCTATGCTTTAGTTTTGTTTCATTCGCTTTTACTTCTAGTCTCATGTTTACAAATCGTGACATTTTCAAGCCGCACGCGGACAAACTTTATACTGAAATTCAATAAAATGCTACAGGGCAATTTGAAAATGTAGATTCCATTTTTCAAGGGTTAGTTAATTGTAGCATTGTTAAATAGAGTTGGTCACTAGAGACGATGGAATTGCTAATGAAGTATTTGAATTAAATGCTGATATTTTTATGTTATTGAATTAAGCATTATTGGGATTTATTAATTTTAGTTATACATTAAACAATCTGTAGTTTCCCGAAGTCAACTCAACAATAAGCGCATCTAATTGTATATCTATATTTTAAGATACTTTAGTCTACGTTGTATATTTTCACTGCTAAACTTTGAGCTTATGATCTTGCTTAATATAATTTGTATTTTTTGAGCTAGCGTTAGTTTTTCCTTTTGTTTTTTGAAACGATTAATATTGAGTATGCTATCAGTCAACATTTTTTGGAATTCGAGTCTTCACCTTTAATGGTTCATCATTATTAAATCGTTTTCATTATATTTGAAATTGAATTAATAAATTGATCCCTTATAGTGTTTTGTAACCACAATAACAGACCAAAATCTTATCTGATGACTATCACCAGAACTACAATTAGGTCAGAATATTATTGAAAAACTGCAGATTTGTTGATAGTTTGTGCAGATGTTGTTCTACTTACCTATTGACATATTGCAAACTTATTATAGAAAACTTTTAAACATTTAAATAAGGGTATTTAAAATTATCTGTCAAAAACTAATTTATAAACTTTTCGCTCTCTCCTCATAATATCGGTGGCTTTGGTTTTCGTTTTTGTAAAACTACCGATATACAAATATTATGTACTCTCTTGCACTTTACCTGCCTATTGGCAATTATTAGCTTATAAATAGCGAGTTTGTTCCGCTGGAGACTGGCGAGCTTGCTCCATATTTAATCCCAACTTGCTTACAGGGTATTCTTAATGAGCTTTAAAGCGCACACACGCTCTCACACGCACACACACACATCCATTCGTAAGGACACACAGAGCAAACAGCTACAAAAAGTTTTCCAGCACACACATAGACGTATACATTAGGGTGTCCCTTATTTGGTCAAAGTCAATATTTTTAAACGCATACGGGCTAGTTCTGTTCATTAGGTCCTAAAGCACTCAGAAATAAATTTTTACCTCAATCGGAGTATGATAACCCGTGCCGACTTGGATCGGAAAATTTAAAGATTATATGGGACAAAAAAAATTTTTTTTTTTTTTTAATTTTTTATTTTTTTATTTTGTTTATTAGGTCCTAAAGAACTCAAAACCAAGTTTTCACCTTAATCGGAGTACGATATAACCCATTCAAATTTGCATCAAAACATAAAAAATCATCGAAAAATGTCTAATCAGTGTTAAAATACTGTTTTTTCATGTTTCGATGCAAATTTGAATGGGTTATCGTACTCCGATTAAGGTGAAAACTTGGTTTTGAGTTCTTTAGGACCTAATAAACAAAATAAAAAAATAAAAAATTAAAAAAAAAAAAAAAATTTTTTTTTGTCCCATATAATCTTTAAATTTTCCGATCCAAGTCGGCACGGGTTATCATACTCCGATTGAGGTAAAAATTTATTTCTGAGTGCTTTAGGACCTAATGAACAGAACTAGCCCGTATGCGTTTAAAAATATTGACTTTGACCAAATAAGGGACACCCTAGTATACATATTCACACATGAGCCCGCATGCAAGTCTCAGCTGGGTTTTTTATTTGTATTTTGTGAATATTTTTTGTATATTTTTTGTTTTTGTTTTTTTAGTAAATGTGTGGATGATGGCAAGGCCTTTGGCAGCCATTCATTAATTAGCATGTGGCCACTCCCAGGCGGTGAGTCCTCGTTGCTTACGAGGTGTGTGCGTTGATGTGTGTGCCGCAGTGTGTGTGTGTTCTTCCAAAAAAGTTAAGTTAAATCAGTTTAAAATTAAATTAAATAAAGAAAAGCCAAAATGACGCGACCCGTTTGCCTTTTTACTCTCGCGCCTAAAAGCAAGCAACGAAAAAAATGCGAGAGAAATCCTCAAAAATGATTAAATAAACACTGCGGGCCACAAATACATTTTGCTGGGCGAAAAAAATAAGATAAAGAGATACACACAGCGAAAAAAATACCATAAAAAATACCGCCTTGTGTAAATAAACATTTAAATCGGAATAAATTTTTTCTGTTTCTTTTTCTGCTTTTTTTTTTGATGGCAGGTACTCGGATGGTTGGGAGTAGGAGCGAGGGGATTTTTGAGTAGCGCACTCAATGCGCCTGGCTATGAACTAATTTGCTTTACAGCTGGCGGCGTTGAGCCAACACACACACACACACACACACAAGGCACACGCATACAGTGAGAGATATCCAAACACATGTTTTATGCATGTAGCCGCAGTAAAAATTCTCGAACGACGACGTCGACGAAGCTAACTTGGCCGACGCGTTGGCGTGCGTAGATTTTTAAAAGGGCGCCATTGGCTCATTGGGAGTGCGAGTTAAACGGGGGGTGTGGTAACAGGAGAGAGGGGATCTGAAGGGGGTCAGGAGGTGGTTTGTATATAATGAGTTATATTTTGATGCCAGGCAACTGGGGAGCTTTTCAATTTGAGCTCAATGGATGCGGCTGACTTGCATTGCGTGCGAAGACTCAGCCCCAAGCTGAAACTTGTAAGTTGTTACTTGCGAGTTGCGACCAGGACACGCAAAGGATGTTACCTCGACTCAATGCCCTCAATGCCATTACGACTACGACTACGACTACGAGTAAACAGCCCATGAATTTAATTTTCCAATTAATAAAAGCTTTACTATTACTAGTACAGTTTGCTAGTTCGTATTGAAAACCAGTAATAAAACTCACCAAAAAAAGCAGAAGCTTATCTTTTTTGTGACCGGGCCCCTTTAAGAGAAGACTGGAATATTTTAAAAACTATTAAAGGTGCTTCAGTTGAGTGTATCTTAACATATATCAATATTTTCACTATAGTTGTACATACATAAGCATTTGTAAGCTTAATTTACATAAATATGATTCTCTCAGTTTAAATTGGATACAGCAGAAACAATTTATCAATATAAAAGTGGTCGGACAAGTATTAATGAAATTTACAAATTTTTTTTCTGAATTGTTTTTAATTATTTACTTGCATAGAATGGTACAAAAAGACGAGATTTGGCAGCTTTAACTGTAAAAAACGAAATTAATGGAAGTGTACATTAAAAAAAATGGAAGCATCAAAAGAGACAATACAATTCAGTATGATGTGGGTTTTTCTAAAACTGCTTTCACATTTTTAATAATCTTCATAGAATATGCTACCGTTTTTTTTTTTCAATATTTCAATTGACTTACGCTTTTTTTAATATATCGTATAACACTGTCTATTTTATGCAAATGTGTGTGCATAAAATTGAACAGGGATTTGTTTCGAATTCAATATTAGTATATTTCTTATAAATATATATATTATTTTGGATTTGCTTTAAGAATTTGGCGGTATTATCATTATTATTGCTCAGTATCTGCTTATTTTGCCTGTAACTCATTTGTCCCAAAATAAGTCTATAATAGATGTTTATACATGCAGGAAAGAACGTTTGAGCTCAAAAGTATTTTAAAGCAAAGACTAACCGAACATTCGCCTTTAAAAATTCTCAAGATCTTAATTCAAAAACGTATTGTGTTTGTATTTATTTCTTTAAGTTTTCTTTCCTAAAAACAATTCAATTAAGACTACTTTTGATTTAAGAAGCGGATTATTGTCAGTGTATTTGTATATAGATAAAAATGGAGAAGGACTTGCTTTTATTTTCATTTTTTTATGTTCTGAAAAAAGATTCGAAACTCGAACTAGATGTATTTTCACATATAGTTTAATCTTCCAGTGAATAGCCTTAACATATTTTCTAAACTCATTAGAGCTCATAGAGTCAAACACAAAGAGAGATGGACTATTTCTTATACTTAATTCTGTGAATTATGATATAATATGACTTGTATGATTCACGTCAATAAGTCCTGCAATAACTATTTATACGAGGTCTCGTGGGTCCGTTAGGGTATACTATTTTCCGTGCGCTGCTTTCTTATGCTTTCCCCTCTTTTTCATTTTTCATTTGTAAAGTGGCACACAGAGAACAGAGAAAACGCGTTGTGTTTTCCCTTTAAGTGCAGACGTGCATGCACCGCACGCGCCTCGAAGTATACTACGATTATGTGTGTTGGCAAGTACATGAGTGTGAGTATGTGTGTGTCAGAATGAGAGTGTAAGTCTTTGATTGTGTTAGCTACCTAGTAATAAATTAAATGATTTATTAAACGATGCGCACTTTATGCAGCTAAGCACACACACATACACAAGCAGCGACACACACATTGCACAATCGCCATTCCGTATACGCAGAGTGTGTTTTGTTGGCGAGATAGATAGTTGAGCCTGTCAATGGCACGTCATCAATTTTTGCGGCAAGTTAAACGCCTAATGCAGTCGGAATTCAAGTTAAGCCGCCATAACTCAGCGGCTGAGCTAAATTACATCGACTTGTCAGAGGCGAAAAGTGAAATGGGTTGTGACCAAAACAGCCTAATGAGATATTATTTATATTAAATCGATTGTACTTATCCCTGCTGAATTTTCTCAGTAAGCCAGCTATGCCCTTGCTTATACTTAAGTATCCACATTACATGTATTACAAACGTTTTCATTAACTTTCTTCGTTCTCTTGTCTTTCAGTTACCGAAAAGGAGATACGACAATGGTAAGAGCTTCAATTGATATTCGAATCTTTTTAAATATTACTCGTACCGTTCACTTCTGAGTATACTCGATTGCTGTATTATACACATGAAATGAAATTAAATTAAACTTCACTTAAATTGTGATTATAATGCTGTCGTTTTGAACTGTGTGTGCATTCGTTTCGAAGTTACTTTCAACTCAGTGTCCTGTCAAAATGAATAATTATGAATAATGAATGCATTAAGCGAGACTCGATGCGCCGCGCCGCAACATGTAAATAAGTTAAAATTCTTTTCATTCCACTCGACGCGAAGCTGCACAATTTAATTAGCATTTAATAATGCACCAAAATGTTGACATCCAATTATAATTATAATCATAATTATAATGAATTAACCAATGCTCCCTTGTGT
This sequence comes from Drosophila subquinaria, assembly GCA_037043405.1. Lineage (NCBI taxonomy): Eukaryota > Metazoa > Arthropoda > Insecta > Diptera > Drosophilidae > Drosophila > Drosophila subquinaria. The sequence goes on along the minus strand of JBAMBL010002852.1, from coordinate 146,536 downwards.
ACATTTTTCTCATTCATATGCAGCTGTTTATCCGCTAGCAAAATAAATTCACAAATATTTCTGGTTGTGTTCATATATACATATAAATATTTTATAACTAATTAAATCTATCTCTTATGTATATATGTGTGTACTTGTTTGTACCCGTATAGAAAATTTTTATAATATTAGTTTGAATTCAAAATTGTATATTTATAAATCTTATTTTATTTTTGTCAACCACTTTTAAGTATTCGCATTTGTATCTATGTTAATCTCAAATCAATCCTTCTTTTTCTCTATCTATCTTCTTTCTATATATATCTCTGTCTCTCTGTCTCTTTCTTGCTCTGGTTTGGTTTAACTCGTTCTGTTCACCTCACTCAACTGTCTTGACCTTTGACTTCTGAATGACTTCTGAAACTCTACGAAACTCAACGATAATAAAGGCACAAGGGCTTTCTCAAAGACTGTCCGAATGGTTTGCTGACTGAACAAGTAAGTACCCGTCGAGCGACCCTCGCTGAATGTTTTCGTTATACCTATGTATGTATAAATAAATATATGTTTTTATTTGAATTCATTTCAATTTAGTTATGTTGAACTCCCATTGCATTCACCACATTCACAGCTAACCGCAAGTGAATCCTATTAGCAAAAGCCATAAAACCATAACAAAATAGAAAAAATCATGTCTGAAGTCTGCTTGTTTTCATATTTCATTTTTGCAAACCTCACCAAAGTGAACAGCACACAGCGCACAACAACAAATATTCAACATTTCCTAACATATTCTAAGTATTTAAAACAAAACAACAAAACTATTTGGTCCTCTTTTATTTACATAACATTATTTTTATGGTATGTACTTGTAATTTTATGTATCTGTTTCATGTTTGTTTGGCCTTCTACAAACTTAACTCAGCCCATCTCCTCATTGGCAATCATCACTCTTGGTACTTTAGTTTTGTGGCTTCTTTTTGGCCCTGTCTGGCAATGCCACTTTAAAATGGCCAATTTTGTATTTAATGATTTTCCCAATGTAGCTCACTCTTTTTTAACGATTTCCCTTTTGGTGGTCAATAAAAAAAAAATATTTTTGACTCTCTTCATAATTACATATTTGTCGCGTTGATTAAAACAGGTTCGATAGTTTGTTCTTCCAATAATCACTTTCCCTACAATGATTATTTAAATATTTTTTTCCTATGTTCGAAATGAAAATTTGTTGGGAACTGTACTGGCAGCCAATATAAAACAGGTTCGTTAGTTTGTTATTGTTATAATCACTTTCCCTTTCAAAGAATATTTAGACATTTTTTTCCTATGTTCAAAATGAAAATTTGACTAATCGACATAAACTTTATGCTAGAAATGGGGTTTTTTTCTAACATTCCATTTGTAGCGATGATGTAATTCTCATTTGGGATCAATGTCTTAAACGAGCAGTACATTCAAGTGGCCCTAACGACACCAAGCGAGGGCTTGTTGACGCGCGGACAAACAGACAGTCAGAGACAAAGACAGACAAACATAATATTGAAACTAGTTACAAAATAAACATAAATGAACTATAAGCTAGCTAAATGGGAAGTAATTAAAATTTTCAGAGAAGAAATGGAAGAAGAATTGGTTATAAATTGAGACAGATAATTATAGTTACAGCAAAGTACACGAAATGGGTAATGGATAGCATAGTTAGTAGTACAGGATTGAAGAGAAAGAGGACAGAAATTTCTAGAAGTTCTAATCGGGACAGCAAAACTAATTTGGCTAATTCGTTAAAAGAAATTAAAATAATGATTTAAAACTATTTTAATACATTTATTAATTTTAAAACTATAAAATACTTTGTATATGTCAATGAATTAATATTTTAACATTGACAGATAAAACATCTTTAGATCATCATTCATCAACATCATTCTCAACTAACGTATCAATTGTTAAATTTACTTAACTCTTACTGCTCGTTAACTAACATTTCCCCATTAATACAATCCAACTATATATGCAAGTGTTGTTCAAAATACTATTGAAAGTTTATTTCAAGAATTTTGTTAAAGTGTACTTCAATGTAACGTGAAATCGTATATATTATATATACTCGGACATTTGGTAATAATACCAATAAATTCATTCCTGATTAGTGAATGTATTTAATTTATGTATAATTTTTTTCTTTCTCTGAATTCTTCTCTGTGATTTTGGATTATTTTTTTAAATATGTCTTTCTATTAATTTTGCCCACAGGGATTCATAAAAATTTATAAACAATTTTTTCCGGATGGAGATCCTAGTAAATTTGCTTCTTTGGTATTTCGGGTATTCGATGAAAATAATGTAAGTATAGTATTTATTTTAATAATGATCATCACTATAATACAATAATTTCCGGCAGGATGGAGCCATTGAATTTGAAGAATTCATACGGGCACTTTCCATAACATCACGTGGCAATCTGGATGAGAAATTGCATTGTAAGTCCGAAATACATGGTAAATTATAATAAATTCATATGTGTATTTTCTCACTTCCCTTAATAGGGGCCTTCCGTTTGTACGATGTGGACAATGATGGCTACATTACTCGAGAGGAAATGTACAACATTGTGGATGCCATTTATCAGATGGTGGTACGTTTATGGTTTAGAATGCGGCTAAAGTTTAAGTCTAACGCCATTTTATCTATAATATCAAGTTTGGTATTTAGAAAGTTTTATTTCGTTCTAATAATATCAGTAAAAATTTTATTGACTAGAGTAAATACACAAGATAACTGAATAAGTGATTGACAGACTTTATTTTCAACTTTAAAATTTGGATACCTCCAATTTACATGAAGAAATTAGTTTCGGTATGTTCTGTGTATCCTTTTTGGATACTAAGCCGATGAGCTTTAATAATTTAAATTCGGCGTTTTATCAGACTCACGGACCGTAAATAATTATTATTGAATTTTTTTACAATAATAAATCAATAACACAGAATACATACTAATGCAAACAAAATATAACAGTGTTTAATTTTGAGCGAAAAAAATAACTCACATATGATCATTATTTACGATTTTAGTTTTGTTCGCTCAAAATAAAGCTTTATTTCAATTCATGAGTCTTATTTAAGATTTTCCTCTAATATTTTCGCATATCCCTTTAAAAGAAACCCAGGGGAATATCTGTGATCTTTTTTTATCTGCTCAAATATTATGATTATTTAAGAGTTTTACTTTTTCCCTCAAAAGTCTTTAAATAATCAATACAATATAATTGTTATAGAATAGTATAACTCAAAATTATAACGGTTCCTGACCAGATCGCCTTTAAATGTATTCGAGCAACTAAGTAAAACTCTGCTACTTGCCTACTGATATAAATACAAGCATAAACAACAACACACAGAGCTTTACAGGTATTTTGTCACATTTGCCACTTAGAATTCTCAACTGGTTCTAGCGCTTTTAAAATAACATTAGGCTTGTATCGCTGGTCAACTCAGCACAACGGCTCTGATAATAGAGATTGGCATCTCTTGAATACCGAGCCTTGCTCCTTTCTTTTATGCAAGTGTTTTGTGTGTTGTTGTTTGTTAGTCAGCTAAAACTGTTTATACTATAAACATAATAAAAATAAAAATATCAAAGCCAATATTAATAAACATTTCATTCACTCTACGAGCAGGGTCAGCAGCCGCAAACAGAGGATGAAAACACACCCCAGAAGCGAGTGGACAAAATCTTCGATCAGATGGATAAGAATCACGATGATCGTTTGACCTTGGAAGAATTTCGTGAGGGTAGTAAAGCTGATCCACGTATAGTTCAGGCGTTAAGTTTAGGTGGTGATTAACCGCAAAATGAAAAGTTGCGCTGAAATTCGAGATTGTCAAAGAGACGGAACCATGTCGTGAAGCAGAGTCAACGAATTCGTGCACAATAAATAAATAAATAAATACATACATATGTATATGGTTTGATATATATATTACATATACAAATATTAATATATATATTGTTTAAGAAAATTTGCAACAAGTTTATACACACACACACACACACACACACACACACACACACACACACACACACACACACACACAACGCACACGCACACACAACACACACATATATGTAATATATGCCATTTGCCTGGTGGTAGCTTGTTAGCCCCAAAGCCGCGGCCAAAAAAAAATTAATTGAATACAGAAAGCAAAACTTGAATTCTAACTTATTGAAAACTAAAATAAAATACCACATTTTGCGATAAAATATATAATTATTAATAATATTACAAACCCGCTAAGGAATGTTATGCAGATTTCGTAAGCGTAAAACACCAATTTAAATAATTGAAACGCTTTTTTTAAATTACTACACATACAGCTGTGTATATATATGCATATATTTACATATATAATGGCTATAAAGAAAGCATATATACCATATATATGTACATATGTGTATGTATTATATATACATTTTGTTCTATTGTGAAGGCATTTTTATTGAAATGCTTGCAAAAAAAAAAAACAACCAAAAATATAAACTAAAATAAACAAGAATATAAAAAAAAAAATTTGAAAAGCCAACCGAACGCAAAAAAAAAATTAAATAAATATAAATATTTATAGTCGACATTTTTTTTTTAATAAATTACATGCATATATAAACATCAAATATTGTAGGCAAATTGCGCCAAGAGCAAATCCTTAATATATAGATATAAATATATATGTATATTTACTAATAATATATACACATACATATATATAAATTAATATACATATATAATTAAAGCCACAGCTTTTAATAGATGAACTTATTTATATACATACTTGTATGCTACATACATACTATCGATTATCGATTATACATGTACTAAACTTTGCTTAATGTAGCTAATTTCGATTATTTTGCCTTCTTGCTGAGCCAGCAGCAACAACTGTTGATAATCGAAAGTGTTGATAATCGAATGACAAAAATATAATTATATAAATGCAATTTGCTTATTGAACTAATTATACACGAATTATATACACATATTTTAATATACATATATATTAGCTATCCAATTACCTAAAAAACAATGTCAAGCAATGTTTTAAGTCCCAAGTCTCAATCTTTTGGAAAATTATCTAACTCACGAACATCTATCAAATGGAATATCGGAGCACTTTCAAAAAACAAACACTTCTCGCTTTTTGCATGGAGCATGATCCTATATCGTATTGGAATAAAGAAGAAAGCCCTCCAAAACAGTTGGGCTTATGTTCATGAGAACGTTCCACTTGTATGTGTGTGTGTGTGTGTGTGTCTCTGTGTTTGTGTATGTGTGTGTGTGTGTGTGTAAGCAATCGATAAATAATATTTTTTATTTTAAAGAAAAACACTAGTACAGTAGCTAAGCTATACTTCCATGGAACTGCAGTTACCTACTGCGCAGACAATCAATTTGGTTCTGAACTATCAATTTTGCTCCATAACATTGCACCGCAAATGAGACGAATGCAAAATGAGTCGAATACTAAATGTAATATATTTTTCTTTTTCTTTAATTTTTGTTTATTTTATATTGAGTTAAATTGTCAATAAATCAAACCCGATACACCTAATTCGAAATACTTGCTATGTATTAAGTAGATTTTTTCATTCTTGTTTGCATTATGCTCGGTCAAAAATTACCTACGATTAACAAGTTGTATTATGCCATTTAGCTTTCTAAAAGAAAAATAGGTACATATGACCAATTGGTAAATAACATATTTAGCATATAGGCACATGCACACACCGTCAAAGCATGAACAGGTTGAGCTCAATGCATACTTTAAAAGCTGGAACTTCCTAGATGTTTCTACCGACATTTTTTTAAATGTTTTTTTTACGACTTAAATGTATACTCTACCCAGTAAACTATAAATATGTATTTCTGCATGCCTTACTTAACGATATCATATTTTGCTACTCAATTTATTTTAGCATTCTTTACTACAACTTGAGCTTGCAACTTTCTAAAACATATTCAATGAAACTGACAGACACTAAATGTTTAAGATATACTTTATATAATCTTGTATATGAGTATATATTAAATGCCTTAAGAACTATCGCATTTTACAATCATCGTGGCGTAAAAAACTTTCTCTGGAATCTCTCTGGTAAACATAGACTCTATACACCCTATATACACATTCTCTATACTTTACATAACAATTTACACTCGTTTGTTAACCCTCTGCTTTCGTATATTTTCCTCTCTACAACAATCTATCACCATGCTAAAATAATTTCTATTTTATATGTGGTTCAGCTTTATTAAAGCACACTTCAACAAAAATAAATAAAATTTCTTAAAAAACTCTACATACTCTACATACATAAGTATGTAAACAAATAATAAACAGAATATCAATAAAACTTGTGTTTAAAATCACAAATATTCATATAAACAAATGTAATAACCAATATCGAAATAAAACAGAAAAAGAATTCTTTAATTGTTAATGTTCTTGATGTGCTTTCTATCTACTATCTTTTTTCCTACTTCATTTAATATGGCCTTGTGTTTCGAATTTTCTTAGTAATTTTCTATTGTAAATTTATATTCAATAAAAAGCGCTTTCTCTATATATTTATTGCTTGCACTGAAATTTGTAGTTCTTATTTCAATTAGTTACGAGTACAGTGAACCTTCGATATGATAACTTGGAATTTACCAAAATTCATATATGTAAGTACCTTATCCTAAAGTTCTTTTACGCTTAATCTGGTATGCTTTATTGAATGCTCACTGTACTGATGTACTTTTCTCCATAGATTTTTTTATTTGTGTTGCGCTCAACAAATACAAATAGGTACAGTAAGCTGGGTTTCCAATCGGAAAAACTGCGCTATTGGTAAATGTCCTATCCTAAACAATGACAAGGAAATGTATTATGAATTTGTGTTATTCCCATGTGGCAAAATGTTAAAATGTAATTTAAATTAAAAAAGAGAACAAAAATAGAAAAATGTTAAGAAGAAACAAAATTTTAAAATTTTTGCTGCAATATTAAGCTGATTTAGTGTATCAACTCACGATGAGGTTTCTGATATTATATACTCTTAATATAATATATATTAGCTTTTAACTTTATCTTTACATCTAATACTTTATAGATTACCCAGCACTATTAATTAATGAATTATTATGTATTAAAAAGGCCAAATTGTAATATGAACAATAGGGTGTCCCTTATTTGGTCAAAGTCAATATTTTTAAACGCATACGGGCTAGTTCTGTTCATTAGGTCCTAAAGCACTCAGAAATAAATTTTTACCTCAATCGGAGTATGATAACCCGTGCCGACTTGGATCGGAAAATTTAAAGATTATATGGGACAAAAAAAAAATTTTTTTTTTTTTTAATTTTTTATTTTTTTATTTTGTTTATTAGGTCCTAAAGAACTCAAAACCAAGTTTTCACCTTAATCGGAGTACGATAACCCATTCAAATTTGCATCGAAACATGAAAAAACAGTATTTTAACACTGATTATACATTTTTCGATGATTTTTCATGTTTCAATGCAAATTTGAATGGGTTATCGTACTCCGATTAAGGTGAAAACTTGGTTTTGAGTTCTTTAGGACCTAATGAACAAAATAAAAAAATAAAAAATTAAAAAAAAAAAAAAAATTTTTTTTTGTCCCATATAATTTTGAAATTTTCCGATCCAAGTCGGCACGGGTTATCATACTCCGATTGAGGTAAAAATTTATTTCTGAGTTCTTTAGGACCTAATGAACAAAACTAGCCCGTATGCGTTTAAAAATATTGACTTTGGCCAAATAAGGGACACCCTAATGAACAATGTATTTATATGCAATATTTTATGTATGGAATTTACAAATGTTTTTTTTTTCGATTGAGCTATTTGAATTAAAATAATGCGCAGCTTAAAGTTCAAGTTAGTTATACATAAATATTATAAGCATATACAAAATTATGTACATCACAGTGGCTCAATTTGTGTGGAGCAAAACAAATCTTTTTTAGATTTCAAGCGGTTATCAAAATCGTAATCTACGACGAATTCTAAGAGGATATGTCCAAAAAACCAAAGGTCTAATGTCAAAATCGAGCTACCGATTTTAAAAAAGAATTATTGAAAATAGTATGAAAAGCAAAAACATCATAATTTCTCGTTAAAAATTGAAAGCTCATTTTTGACATTAGATCCATGGTTTCTTGAGCAAATCTTTTTAGAATTGGTCGTAGATTATTATTTTGACAACCGCTTGAAATCGAAAAAATTGACCCACTCTAATGTACATACATGCATACTGATGCATAATTCACAAAATGTTTGCATGCCTTTTTATTCTCACCGAAATTCTTCTGCAATTGCAAATATCCAAATATATTATAACCAATACACAACAAATATTATGCATAATATAATTAGTTACCAATTAAGCTGCTTACACGGGGCAATCCGATCAATGAAGTGACCCCACACTACATATACAAATCAAAATCACAAATACATATACATTTACACACATTCATTTACATTAAAAATGTGCAATTGAAGAACCTGAATCGAAAAATATTTAAAAACCAATATAAAATGCAGCAACAATCAATTTTTCGCGCTTCTTACACTCGCCAACAAATGTTTAAACAATTGTACATAGCAAGAATTTAGCGGCTAAGTTAAAGATTGTAACAAGAAAAACACACACATATTCACACATAAATAAACATATAAAGTTTTTATCCATGTATTATTATACATACTCGAACATAAAATTTCAGATTATTTAAATGTTTTTTTTTTTTTAATTTGATATCTAAGAGTTTTATTGTGCGATAAATTCTAACGTAAGCAATATCTTTTAGCATTATACATTTTAGCAAATGTTTACTATCACTTAACTTATTGCCAAAATGCGCTGATAATTATTATTCAAAATGCAAACTTGATTTACTCTTAAATTGGCTAAATAACTCGTAAAAAAAATCACTACACTCAAAACAGTAACACGAAATACAAAACATGCAAATGAAAGAATCGAAAATAAAAGTTTTTTGGAATTATTATTATGGAAAAAAAATTTTAAAAAAAGTGAAGTTTTATTTTGATAAATTTTTCAGCTTATTTAAAACTTACATTGAAAATCCCGAATGTAATAAATATAATAAATCGGTCTTGCCGTTGCTTTTTATTGAAACTGACATAATAAGGAGTGATGTCAAAAATAGAGATGTCTAACCATAGAGCCACCGGATCAAGAAAACTTACTTACCTTTACAACCAATACCAATACCAAGCTCAGTGTGACCTTATTTCGTTAGATACTTTTAACAGTGTGGCAACTGATCTATATTTATCACTTTCTCACAAATACAACGATTTTTGTATGCTTGCATGTTGAGTGTGATCAACTTTTTTATGTGTGTTTGTTGATGTGACGCCATATATCGCCATATATCACTTTATCATATAACAAAATTATCATACCTTATTTCAAATTTATATGCTATTATGTTTGTTTATTTTATATAATTTTTATTAGTCTGACGGTTCAAAATTTGAAAGTGTCTGGTCCTGTCGCCCATAGTACAACGCCAACGGCAGCGTCAATAGACGTTAAAAGTGCTTTCAGACGAGGATTTTTTAACCGACACTTTTTGTCAAAGAACTGTCGGTGTCGTGTAAACACACAAAATTTTAAAGTGTCGGTGAAAAACCGACGCTCACCGATGGAAATAGAACACGTTCTATTCCATCGGTTTTTTCGTCGGTGGAACCGTGCCAGTAACATCAATACGTTAACATTGCACTTTTTTGGTATTTTTTGGCGCCTTACGGCAAAAATAAAGTGTGCGCGAACAAAAATTGTGTTGAGTGTGACCAGCTTCCGTGAAAAAAAAACCGACGGGATTTTAATGTGAACACCGATGCGAATAGTGTGAATGGCAACATTCACCGACGGTAAAAAAACTGTCGGTGATAAATCCTCGTCTGAAGGCACTTTAAGAGACTCTTCGCGACGCGTCGTGTCGTCTCACGTCCGGCGCCTTGGCAGTAGCAGCGACGCGTGCGAGTTTCAATTTAAAACTGCCGATAATTTCCGAAGCTTGCAAAGCTTCTCGAGCTTTTGTTGACGCTTTGGGTGGTCCCCGGCAAACGGACAGCTGGCGTCGTCGTCGACGTCTGCGACGCGTCGCTCTCATTTCCTCTTGCGAAAATGGGCTGCTTAGAATTGGAGCTAGAAACAGCAGGACTAGCCATAAGACTTAGAGCTGGGAAAACATCGATAGTGGAAATATTCGATATTTTCGAGGTTTTCTAAACAAAAATTCGATAGTATCGATAATATCGGTTTTAACAACATCTATTTATTCAAATAACAGAAGTACTAATTTCAAAGCAGTTCAGTCTTTCAAGACGACTTTGATAAAAATGGGACAATGGTTCTTGTGCTCTGAGGTACTTCATCGAACTTAGCAGCAGGATGCAATCTTTTAATATACTCGATCTGTACATTTGCATTCGAAAAATGTCATGCCATCTTGCGAGCGCTCAAAATATCCTCAGACTTTCGGTATGCCAATTCGACGCCTTTTACTATGTTGCGATTTTTTGTCGCTTTAGTGCTTTTTAAAAAATGTTGCATAACTTGAAAAGTTCCACCCGGCAATTGGCAATTAATTTGGCGCCAAAAAGCTATCGAAGAAAAAAAACAACAAAAATATTTCAATTGAAATGTATGTATATTTTCGAGATAAGCCTGACTTTAGTTTTGAGTATTTTTTAATTGAAAACAAAAATTGTTGTCAATCCATATGCAACAGACTACAACATAAAATGTTTGGAAAAATGTACGAAAACTGTTCCGGTACAAGCCTTACGGCTTTCGGTACTCTAAAAAAAATGTATTTCAGTTCCGGGACTACAATTGAAAGGGTCTATTTCGGGTAATGGTTTCGGTTCCGGTTGTCTATGACTCTCCGTCCACCTACCCCTCAAAGGGATGTACTCTATGCTCTGAACATTTCACGTTGTTATCAATAAAAGTCGCGTATGTCTCTGCCACTGCTTTACTATGAGTATCTCTGTCATTGACAGTATCAACTTGCAAGTCAGCTGCTGTTGCGCTGCACAGTATTCTGTGTTATGTGGGCAATCAAGCGCAGCGTCAAACAGTTAAAATTCCAGCACCAACAAAGCGTCGCTGTCGCAGTCGCAGTCGCAGTCGACGCTAACTTTGTTATTGTTGCTGTTTCGGTTTGTTGTTATTCTTGTTCTTTCTGTTGTTATTGTTGTGGTTGTTGTTGATCTCTCATCACTCGCTCTTTTGAGATTGCGGCAAGCCAAAGTTTCCCATGCTCGCCAATGTTGCACGCGACTGTTGCTGAGGCGACAATCTTGGGGCAGCCTCTCGGAACTTGGATTTGTTCGCTGGGGCAACACATGACAGTGTTTAGCTTCATTTACTATGCAGAGGCAGAGGGTGGGTGGGCCAGGAATGGCAGGGGAAGAGTCGTGTCAACATGTGTTTTATTCACAGACTAACATAATCTCTATGTTTGGGCCTTTTTTTCTTTTTCTTTATTATTGTATTATCTTCCCGCCTCTTGCTCGTTCGCAAATTATTATGTTTTTAGCGAGCCATAAACTTCAGTTTGGATGGCGAGTCTTAATGGGTGTCACTGTACTAAGCGACTTGTATGCTGTTCACAATGAGACTAAGGGAAATATTTGTATACTAATTTATATTTATTCAAATTCGCCCTTAGCTTATTTGACCCACTTCTTTTGCATGAATGAAAAGGCTATTTTAGTTAAATATAAACTTGTATTTCTTTATTAATGTTTAAGCTAAATATAATCAAAGTATTTTTATTTTAAAAAACCAAAAAAAAAAAGAGATAAATTCTTTTATTACATATATAACTAAAATCAAGATTTAATCTCAAGCGTAGATATCTCTTTTTAAATATGTAATATAAATTTTATTAAAGGTTAATGTTCTTCATTTAAAAAATACACCGGACTCCAAAATGTCATGAAAATAGAGAAAACATCTCTCGTGTTAGACCACTTCTTTATGTATTTTTTAAATTCTTCCATTTAAGTTGTCTTATTTTAAAATGGAAATCTTTAATACGAATTTTCTTGATTTTAGAAACAGGTAAGTTTTTAGCCAGAATATGCTTTAAAAATAATATTTCACAGTTGTTAAAAACTAGAAAGAGTAAATACATTGGCCGTGTTCACCAGAGCTAATCAATCAGTAATCATGTATCGAAGTTTAAGGCAAAATCAAAGCTGTCATTTCTTTTTTTGTCAAAGGTGTTTATATTTATTTAGGAAATTCAAAATAATTTGGCGCAAAATGTTGAATGAAATGGGAATCAACACAGCAAAAGGCCAGATTTAATATAATAGTTGATATATTGCATTTATAAATAATAAAGCCAATATTGTATGTGCATTTAATATATTTTATGAGAAAGTTTAAAACACTTTTCCTAACCATATTCCTTAAAAATAAGCAGATTCCAACGTCTTTATTAAATTTTTTAAGAAGACCAAATTAGTATTAATAATGTGGTTTCCTTATTATTTTGTCTTATTTATTTTCAAATCTTGTGCTCTGTTGATTACGATTTGTTGTATCGATAACAAAGCATCACAATCACAGAATTTCAGCGTACTATTTTGGTGGTGAATTTTCAGTCATCATAATCCCAAATTTTAAATCATGATTGCTAATCACTGCCGTTCACCAGAAAAATCATACAAATTTCATCGATTTTCTGTTTTGTTTTGTATTTTATTATAAGTGTATTAAAATATGAAATAAAAAGTTATTTACAACACTATCCAGGGTGCCACAGAAATCGCATTCGCTTGAATTTCACTTAAATTTGTATTTAATTGAACTGAAATTCAAGCGAAAGTGATTTCTGTGGCACCCCTGTATACATATGAAATAAATGTTTATCTATACGAAAATGCCAAGGCTGGTATGCTGGTTCGTTTATGCAAAAAATGCTTACAACTATATACAGAATTAAAATCAAAGTCGCTTTAAGTGAATTGCAGATGGTGTTAAGGCTATAAAACTTTTCAGGAGCGTCAGAGAAAAGATTTTTGATATGTGTCAAGTATTGTTATGCAGTTGAAATCTTTGCTGAAGCTGTTAATCCACTTTGAGCTTCTTACGATTCTTATGGGCACATATATTATTATATATGTATATATGTATGTGTGTTGATATGTACATTAAATCGAGGCCCCAAGTCGCATTGTGTTCACCCTACGAGCGGCTCATTAACACCGCCGCTGACAACTTGTCAGTTGTTTGAGGTCCCCGAGATCTCGAGGTCCCAGCGCGAACTTTGGCAAACCGCTTCGAGACCGTGAGAAATTGTGCTTTGCAGCGATTTATGTTTGTACATACATTTACATATTTATGAATAAATGTATATATATAAACTTGTCTGGCCGCCAATCTGCAGAACAGCCGGTGATCGTGGCCCCCACCGAGTGACATCTTCTTTCAGCCCCTGAATAATATAATATGGGCCACCGCGATGGGCGCCGCGCAGGCGTCTAAGATTCAGCTTAAGTAGTTCCAGGTTCAATTGAGGCAGCTTCTAAGCATTAAATGCCAATTACAATTCAATCACATAACGTGTGGAAACAATTCTGCTTTCATTTTATTTGTTTACCACACAAACAGATAGGCCAGAAATAAATATCAGACGAACGTTTAAAACGGAAATACGGAAATAGAACAAAAGTAATATACAAATTATGAAAAATTGAATGAGCAGACGGCAAGCATTTATTTCCAATGTATATCGATTAGCTTCAGAGTACCACAACGAAAGACATACCATGCCATACCAAGCCATACCATGCCATACCAAGCCAGACCATGCCAGACCATGCCATAGCAACTCCAGAGCAGGCAGTGTATATTTTTATTACCCACTCAGCGAAACGTTTTTGAACTGCACTTGTTTGGTTTTCCAATGAAAAACGCATCCCAATTGTGGGAAATGTTTGCTCGAGCACACAGCTAATTGTCACTTAGGGTTGTCCCTCCACCATCACCATCACCATCGCCATGAACATCACCACCACCATCCCTACCGTCACCATCAGCACCTCAACCAAAACCACCGACAACGGCTTCAATTTTCAAGGGGTCTCAATTTGAGAATGCGTCGCATGAAATGCAACAATGAAATATTTAAATTACATTTGTAACAGGCATTTTAAAATCGAACTCTACACACACTCTACACACATACACCCATTCATATAGACACACATTCATAAAGTCAGCCGGGTGCACACGCGCTTTGTAAAACGATCCACGATCCACAGTGATTCTACGAGTAAAGTGTCCAATAATAGCCAAAGAAATTCAAAGAAACTCATTGTGCACATGATAAATTGTTTTTGCGAATTGCACTTAAACAATAGTAAAATGCTGATAAAGTATTCATATTTAAAAAAATTCAACTAAATAGCACAGATGCTAATAATGTTGTACTAATTTAAGGTAGACCCCAAAGCAACTTTACAGGATATGGACTCCAATTAGACAATCGCAATTAATTTTAAAAGACTTAAATAACCAATTTTTGATCGAAATTATGGAAAAATACTAGCACTAGGCAACAAAATTTTCTTGGTTTCTTGTAACATGAACCATACCTCTTTTTGACAGAGAAAATTTTTTTTAAATATTTCTATGATAGAACTTCATTTTTCAATTTTTTAAGTGTTGCTTCATTTTTTAACTTTTTTTTTTAAAAGGTAAGCTTACATTTGTCACCATTCGAGAATGTCAAATGCAATATTAAAAATATTTACAGTTAAATTTAAAAAAAAATTTAGTTCTGCCATACATTTTTTTTAGAAATTTTTTAAGTGATCTGGTCTTATATATTCATAACAAAAAGTGGGTTTGGCTTATATTATGTCATGCTGGGTAATTAATAAAACACTTAATGAAAAATGTATGACTTAATTACTCCCATGCATATAGTAGGGGTATGAATTTTAAAGAAGACGAATTTCATATTTTTGAAAAATATTATGTAGTTATTATAAAAATTAACTTTTCGCTTATTTGTACCATTTTAACAATAGTAAGTGTTGGTCTTCAGTAAGAAGCACCATTTTACAACTTGTTTTTATATCTAAATCTGTGAAACGAGTAAGTACATTTAGTGCTAACTAAGTTTTTGTCAGTTTAGATATTAGTTGATTCCCCTGTGCTTGTAATACTCGCAAGTGCACTGTGACTGCGTATTTCTTCGATAAAAGGGTCCGGGGTTGAGACTGTGCCGAGCTCCTAAGCAAGTCTAAGCTCATTGCTTAATAGGGCGAACATATCTCTAGTTGCTCATTAAGCATTATTTAATTTGCTTTTTGAAGGGGTTGTACATATTTAATGATTTACATGACAAAAATCGTTCAGCCTTCAGTCTTTACTCTTGAGCCTTTTTTTGGGTCTGGCCTTCTTATCTGTCGTATTCCCAAGCATCTAAAAATAGACACAAACTGTAACGCACTTGAAGTGCACTTTGAAACATCTTGACGCTCAAATAAAATAACAACAATAACAACGACAACGACAGCAACAACAATAACAATGAGAAATATGTACATACATGCAGCGAGGCACGAAAGGCATGTGATCATATGTATGTATGTATATATGTATGTATATATGGCAACAGGAACGAGCATATGAACAGGCACGGGCACGGGAAGAGGGAGAGGGAGAGGGCGAAGGCGAGGGACTGAGACTGAGATAGGCACACATCCTCGTGCAATGCAACATGTGAATGCGGAGTTCAAGTGCATGGCGTGACACAGACACACAGCCCACGAGAAGAGTGAGAGTACGAGAAGAGTACGAGTATCGGAGAGTCACACAACTGTGTGAGTGTATGTATATTATTGTATGAGTGTGAGTGACTGTGTGACTGTGCGTCTCTGCCGCAAAGTGTTTTTTCCCAGGCGCTATTTATAACGGACCAACCATGCATTAAGATTATGCCTCCGGTTATGCCAAACTGAATCTTGTCATGCAAAAGAAAACAAATACAATAAATTCAAAATCACATTTAAAAAGAAGGAAAAATATGTGTTAATACGGGTAAAACTAAAAGGAGGAAACATTTGTGATTGGATTTAAGGGACTATTAAATTCGCATTTAATAATAAAATTGGCAAATATATAATATAATAGTTATAATACAAATATTTTTTAAAATTAATGAAATTTTTAATTACTAATATGCATAAGATAATTATCTTATACAAAGAGTGATGCTGACATTAAAGAGTAAAATGGTGATAAAAATAGTTTCAATTAAAACAAATTTAATAAAATACATTATTTACAGAGGTTAGAAGAAACACTATTTTCTAGTTATTTTTAATATTAAAGGTTCATTTGTTCCGATTGTTCCCATAGTAGCTACAGAGGTGGTCAAAAGTATTTACACAACACTTAACGTTAAATCTACCCGTAATTTGAACTTACTTCAGTTAAAGTTTGGTATCAATGGAAAGGTCTCTTGAATTCCTTTCAAATGATACAAAAGTTTCCTTAACCCATTAAGTACCCACTGATAAATTTAAGTTTTTGTAAAAGTTAATTTTTTTGACTTTTTTCCTGGGTCTCAAACAAAAAATGTTTTGATGCAAAAAGTTTCTTCAAACAATTTAAATAGTGACTGCAAAAAAAAATTTTAAAAAATCTTTTTGCTAATATTTTTAATAATTTTTTTAAAACTGCCAAAAAGGCCCATTTTCCTCATTTTCGTGCAAAAAGTGCCTTTTTGGCAGTTTTCAAAAAATTATTAAAAATACTAGCGAAGAGATTTTTAAAAATTTTTTTTTGCAGTCACTATTTGAATTGTTTGAAGAAACTTTTTGCATCAAAACATTTTTTGTTTGAGACCCAGGAAAAAAGTCAAAAAATTTGACATTTACAAAAACTCAAATTTATCAGTGGGTACTTAACGGATTAAACAAGTTTTTGTAGCATTTGAAAGGAATTCAAAAGACCTTTCCATTGATACCAAACTTTACATGAAGTAAGCTCAAATTACGAGTACAATTAACTTTAAGTGTTGTGTAAATACTTTTGACCACCCCTGTATATGATAAGTGATCCGGTTTTGACCAAATTTAGTTAGGATGTAATAGACAGTCTCAAATATACAATATGTGAGTTTAGCTTAGATATCCTAATCCTGGACAGTGATCAGTGGTCGTTTCGACGACGTTCGTTTCAAATTTTAAAATTTTTCCTTAGTTTTTTTTGCTGATTTTTCGCACAGCTTTAGGTGCTCGATTGGTCGATCTGATCCGTTGCGTGAAAGCATGTTTTTTTTTCTCGCCGTCGAAACGACGAACGATAAACTTTGTGTCAGTGTTTCGTCAATACTTCGTCTTTTTCATACAAACCTCTTCGAACGAAATAGCAGACTAGATTGGAATTTTGGTATGGGCAGTAGTCAAAATGGACCAACATCAGCAAAAAATCTTGTACAAAATGTGAAAAACACCTCCGTGGAGAGCATCAAATTGAGCTTGTGCCTCTTGTACGAAATGAAAACTGACGTTCCTTAAAACGTGTTTCTTATTTAGCATAAGAAAAAATACACTCAATGAAAAATAGTCAATTTAATTTACTTATTTTTCCAATTTTTTAATTTATGTTTTGTGTAACAAGCCAAATGGAGAAGAGCTCTGAAGCCATTATTTTTAAAAAAAATAAAAATGTTCATGGACTTTTATGCATAGGAATATTTTAATTGATAGTTAAAATATGACGTCGTCGATCCGACGAACCATTATAAATACATTTGCTAAATAAACATGACCGTCCAGAGCTAAGAAACCAAAAAGTTTTTTATTCTAACAATTCCCTGAACTTTGACCCCGACTTTGATCCGCAGGACAAATTTCGCAAAACTCCGTCTTATTGCACGATAAAAGTGCCTTAGATATTTTGTGTGAAAATTTCAGCGTTAGAGACTTAACCGCTTGACTTATATATATTTTAATCTTTTAAGCATAAGATTCAAGCCTTATCAAAAATTAAATAAGTCATAAATAGTAATTTAATTAAGTAATAAATAGTAATAGATTCTGCCTAATAAGTACTAAATAAACAATAAATTTCAAAATTCAGAGAAACAGGAAAACTGAAAAGTTTAAAGTGTTTTAGAATACAGATTATTCAGTATTTTAGTGAAACAGTCGTCAAGCCGTTGTCATGGTACTCCACTGTTGATAAGCGTACGCAGCAAAAGGCGGGCTCAGCAGTTGAAGTCGACACTTGGAATGGGCGCCAAACATGCGGACATGGGATATGAGATGAGGCCTGGGATGAGGCCACATGCGCTGCTAGTGCAGCCAAAGTGTTGCACTGTGTAAGCGTGTACGTGTGTATGTGTGTGTGTGTGTGTGTACGCTATTATTAGCTGTATTGGAAGTGCCACATGTGTTGTTGGCAAAGGCATTGTAATGAGCAGCGGCAGCAAAGAGGAAAATATTTAGTACTTCACTTGAGCAATGGCTCATACCCTCAAACTACGAGCATAGGAAAGTTGAAGTTTGGCGCGCAATGTGCCAGACACACATACATACAAACACACACACACACACACACATATGTGATGAAGAGAGGGACTGAGTTAAATTTTATAGTTTTATTTTTATATTCATTTTCATTCTTTTTTTGGTATGCATATTCCAAAAATGCAACAAACTGACTGTGTTGATGCTGAGATGCCATTCTCACACCCGCTCTCATTCAGTCTCTGCCGTGCACTCTCTCTCTCTTTCTCTCTCTCTCTCTCTATCTAACTGCCTCTCTCTGTATTTCTCTGTCTCTGGGAGCAGGACGGCAGACAGAGCTCATATAAGATGCTGAATATGCCAACAATTTTGGACAGTCATTGCCAACAGCTCGTCGAGTACGCGACTCCAATAAGCCGGAGATAACCGAAACCGAAACCAAGACCGTAAAATTAAATAAAATAATGGGTGTCATATACAAAATATTAAAACAACAGCGTCATCATCAGCATCAGCAGCAATGCATCAACATGGACCTTAGCTCGGCGACCAAGTGCAAGGTGCAGGCGGCAATTAAGCAGCGTCAGTTGCAAAGACTTGAAGTGCAAGAACAGGAGCTACAGGAGCAGCAGGAGCAACAGGACTCTAACGAGGACACTCTGACCGAACTGTGCCGCTTTCTGGCCGAGAATGCGGCAAGGAAGAAGGTGCGCCTGGAATTATATCAACACCCATTTCAGAGTCCATTAATCTTATCGAATTCGAATTTTCAAACTCTTCAGCGTCAGCGTCTCAGGCTGCAACACAATCAACATCAACACAATCAATACAACCACAACACAGTTGATGATAAGGCGGAACAACAACCACTTTGCGAGCTACACTCGCCGCCAGCAGCAAGCACCCACGAAATGGACCTGCTCATGGAGCACCTGAGCAGCACCTACTCCAGCAGTGACGTCATTTCCCAAGCCACAGCGACAACGACAAAGGCAACGGCAACGACAGTGACAATGGCAACCCTGCCATCAAGGGCACCACGGGACAGCATCCTCCTCAAGATTCGCCATCAGATCTTCGAGCGCAAACGGCAAAGACAACGTCAACTGGCCGAGTTGGTAAAGCAACGATTGGTCGTCTGGCGACCGTGGTAACACTGCAGTTGGCTCTCAGCAATGCTCACTGTACTATATATTCCTTTGCCGTGTGATGTCGCTCTTCCATTTTCCCATGCACACAAATTTTAATTTTTTTTGTATCTTTTTTTTTTTTGACTATTTTTTATCATAGTTTTTAATAAAGATTTTTTTACTAAAATATATTAAATCATTATCACTTGTTCTTAAGCATAACGTTTGTTCTTATCACATCTATGTATCCTAACTTCTTATACCAAAACGAATTCAGCTACCCTTCAACTGAAGAAAAGAATAATTTTGAAATTCAGGTCTATAATCAGTGATTTTTGCATATATTACATTTAAGTCTGCATCCAGGATTTAAAAAAAAAGATTTCTTTGTTTTGATGTATGTTATTGGCAATAGCGCAGCAATAAAATTGTCGAATGAGCCTAAGATATTTAGATAAGATATTTTTTCATATTTTCTGAGAAAAGTTTGAATATCACCGTCAAGAGATTATAGAAAAACTCTGCATATTTTTTGAGAATAATTTATTGACAATTTTCGGTTTTACATTCATATGGAATTTGAATTGTAATATTTGTTTTTAATGTTAAGCATTGACACCAATTTTAACTGATTATTTTTTATGGATTATTTTGTATGCTTGTATGTATTGTGTTGTCAGCTAGCCGATTTATGCGAATACACAAATGTGTATGTGTTTCGCTTTTGACATTCGTAAATTTGAATATTTCATTAGTGAACATGGTTAATTATTTCAATATTACATTTATAAGCATTTGAATACTGTATACCATTTAAAATGTATAAGTGTATTAATTTTAGTTTTTATTCTTTTTCCGCATTGGCTTTGAGCTTTGCTCATTCAAAAAAAAAAAAAAAAAAAAAATTCATTCATTCTATATGTGTATTGATCAGCAATTTTAGATTTTTTTTTTGTGAATTTTGGTGACTTTTCGGTCTGTAAATACTGTTTGTTAGGTTGTACATAGATTCTGTTTAGTATATTATATTAGTTACTTAGGTATTTGCCATTCAAGACGACAACACAGCTGTTTTTTTTTTTAGGTACACACATTTATTTGAGTTTAATAAGCGTGCTGCAAGTTAAGTTTCTGGTTATAGATACGTTTTTTTTCCCTACTTTAAATTTGACTAACTAATTAAAATTGTTGGTAACTTAATGTTATACTAGACGTGGTCTAGGTGCCTGGGACAGTGTTATTTTTTAGAAATAAATGCAACGATTCTCGAGTGAACTTGAACCGCATTGTTATTTATTACTTGCCCCTATTTGTTTGCCCCTATACTACGTAAATGCACTCAATGTTTGTGTTGAAATGTTAACTTAATGTTACACAATAAACATATTATAATTAATTTAACAGTTATATGTATTATATTCACGCAACAATTTCGTCTGACGAAAGCCTGCATTGTGCCACAAAATGCAGTTCAAATTCATAATTCAGAATCAGAATCAGAAATTCACTTGCACACACTTAAATTCTACAATCAATAGATACATATACGTATATATAAATATATTTACTTCTATACATATAAATACACCGACTTACATAAATATCATCTGCATAATTTTCATATCAGAATATCATTTTTGTCATCGTTTCTTAAATCGTAAATCGTCTGTCAGTTGATCGATCAAGTCTGTTGTCCGTCCGTCAATCAAATTTATCTAAAACTATAATATCTGTCCAGTTTTCTATAGGCGTATGATTATTCGAAAGGAAATGTCGGTTCTTTATTGAAGTTTTTAGTTACTTGGCTTTTTACTGATACATTTAGTATGTTAACACACATAAAATATTATTATCATTATTATTTATTGCTATGGCTATGGTTATTGTTTGTATGAATATTTGAATGTATTGGCGAATCTATAAATGCATTTCGATACTTTATCTTGATCAACTCCATAAATTTCCATCAAATCGCAAATCTTATGAAAACTGTTTTCTGACTTTAAAGTCTCTCTCTCTCTCTCTACCTCTCTCTCTCTCTCTCTCTCTCTCTGTGACTATCATCATGTCTCTGTTTCGCTTTTAGCTCACTTCAGTACAAGGCTCTCTCCTTATCCCAATGGGTCCTCCTCATTAAACTGTCCTTCTCTCTATCTTTTTCTTTCTTAACATTGCATGTGAATTTTTCAGGAGCGAGTTCCGATTTTTATTATTTTGCTTTAATTATGTAACCTGTAATGGATTAAGCCTCATACTAATCCGTATGTACCCGAATGCATTTCTGTATTTACTTGTTTTCTCTATCAAGAACTGTAGAACAACACCAATATTCATATACATATATTGTATATGTATTTATGCATTATATTGCAGTATCTTTATGAGAGCATCTATTCATTCTATCGAATACATCAACATAATCGTCATCAACATGCATCGACAGACTAATCATCAAATTAAATGAAATTTACTAGTTAGATAGTAACTAGCATAAGTATAGTTAGACAAAAGTAGTTTATGAGAAACGGATTTCATAATAACTCAAGGTCCGTTTTTTCAAAGGACATATACATTTTTCTTAACAAATAGCTTCAAATTCGACATTAATTTCTATGCATTTAAGTTTCTAAAATTAATGACAAAATGTTGAATTTTTGTTTATGTTAAGGAAGTTAAGTATTAAGTATATTTAGCTAGGAGCACCGTTCATTATGTTTAAGCCAAATGGAAATAGTATACGATACAGAGATAAACAAATTAAAAGATTTCAACTAAAAAGGGGTTTAAAAAAGGTATTCATAGTTCGGAACAATAATGGGATTGGGTTGGACTCCGGTTGGATTGGATTGGAGTTGGGTTTGGGCGTGGGAATGGGCGTGGGCGTGGCAGTTGGAGTGAGGGGAAAATTTTCTGGACTATATGCTGCTGGAGCGTCCAATGCCGGATGTGGTGGTGATGTGGTGATTACGAATGGCCGCCTTGTCGTATCGCACCATTGGGACGCCCTTGATGGTCTGTGTCTGTGTGGTCTGTGGGGATGGGCGGGCAAAGTAGATTACAAACAGCAGCCGTGGCCGTTGCCGTTGCTGGCGGAGTGGCACTCACCTCATCCCTCTGACGGCAGAGTTTAGATTTGAGCCACGGCCACTTAATGGTTCGCATCAGGGTGCTGCGAAAGTCCTCGCTGAACAAACAGTATATATAGAACGTAATCGAATAGTTGATCAACTCCAGCAGATTGGCAAGGGCCCGAAAAACCTGAAACGGAAAGCTTGGCAGGACCTCCGAGGCAATCGTCATATGTAGTATTGCCATTGGCGAAACACACAGCAGGAACAGTAGCGAGGTACTACCAAGCAGTAAAAACAATCGACGCTCCTCCGCAAACTTCCTGGGATCGTCGTCCTTCACATAAGTCGCCCGGGTCAAAACCATTTGGCGTCGCCGCTCACAGGTTCGCCGATAGACGAGCATAATCCGCAGGTTGAGACCCGCAATGAGAACCGTGGGTATTAGCTTGAATATTACCTCCAACATGACCTTGTACACCGAATAAAACAGGGAGCTCTGATAGTCGGCATTGTCCCGTCTCAAGTACACGAATACATTGCTCACGGGCAGACTGCACTTGATCAGCTCGCCCCGAAAGATGCTCGGCAAGTAGATGATGAATGTGGCCAAGCAGGTGAGAAAGACAACCCAGCTGAATAAAACTCTCGATTAGATACGATTGTGTGACCCACAATAAATATATTGATGTGTACCACATACCCTGGAGGTCCCATTACGGGTCGCGTGCATCCCGGATGGCAAACGGATACGTAACGCTCAATCGTCAACACCAACAGCATCATTACACCTACGCCTGCAACCAAAATATGAAAACGTATTTTATTTTGAGTTTTATTTTTTTCGCTCCAATTTAATTATTATTATTTTTATATCCGTTATTTAAAAAATAAGTAAAAGGGTATATTGTATTCGTTGCAATGTATGTAAACAAACAATATCACAACTGTTAGACATAGACTTTCATCGTCAGAAAAACAATTCTTTGTACATGCTGTTCGCTTGGAACAATATTCCCCATGACCTTAAGACAATTAGATGCGCACCCCTTTTTAAAACCAAACTAACTATGCACCTAAACAATCTTATTTAAAAATATTTGAAAAGCAAGTAATTCTAAAATTTGAATTTATTAAAATTTTTAAACCAAAATCGAACTGTTAAAATTAAGTGTAAGTTATTTTAAAACAATTGTTATACCAATAATAGAATACTGAAAACTGCAATTATTAAAATTATTAAATTATTAAATTAAAATCGAATTGTTAAAATTAAGTACAAGCTTTTTTAAAACAATTGTAATACCAATCATAGGATTAAATCTATTGTAATATGTTGTGACTAGTGCAATAATTATAAGTTCCTTAAAACTTGTAGCACTAGGATGTTAAATAAATAAATAAATAAATAAATAATAGGGAGAACGAAGCATCTCCGATATAAAGCATAAAGTATATATATTCTTAATCAGTATCAACAGCAGAGTCGATATAGCCATGTCCGTCTGACTGTCCGTCCCCAGGCCCCACGCAGGTCAAGTTCGTTTCAAATTTTTGCCACGCCTCTTTCCACTTTCGCAAATCGCGAAAAACCTACACATGCACAGTTTTTAAGATATTAGGATTTTTTGCTAACAAACGTTAACTATTATTTTTACCCATCATCCTACTAAATCGGAACAAGATCGGACAAATAGAAATGACTTTTTTTTTTTTTTTTTTAAACAATAACAGTAACAAAGTTTATTAGACAAGTGTGGAATCCGTACATTCAAATTAGTGACATAACCAACACAATTAATATATTAAAAAGAAGACCTAACCTGTTGCTAAACGCAAAGGATTTACTATAGAAATGACTGATTTAAGTTTTTAAGCAATATAACTGACTAAAAGTATGCAGTAAAAAATATTGTATTTATACTTAAGCAACGTGTATTTTATGGTCGGGAGCTCGACTATAGCCTTTCCCACTTGTTTTGCAAATGTGTTCTAGTCATTGATTTTTTGATGTAAACAAATTTCAAAAAAAAACTCGCTTCGCTCGCGGGGAGGTGCGGCTACAGTCGAGTTTTCTCGATACCCTGTGCCCCTATTGATTTTTGATTTGAATAATAGTTATCATATTATATCTTTATGTATTGGTAATCGGTGAATTCACTGATGATAGGTAATTGGTGAATTTACCGGTAAATGTTAATTGGTAAAATTTACTTGTGATTGGTAATTGGTGAATTCACCAGTGTTTTGTAAGTGGTGAATTCACTGGTGATTGGCAATTGGTGAATTCAACAGTGATTCGTAATTTGTGAATTCACTGGTGGATGGTAATTTGTGAATTCATCGCTGATTGGTAATTGGTGAAGTTCAGTGGTGAATTGACCAGTGATTGGTAAGTGATGAATTCAACAGTGATTGGTAAGTGGTGAATTCACCAGTGATTGGTAAGTGGTGAATTTACTAGTGATTGGTAATTGGTGAATTCACTGGTGATTGGTAATTTTTTAATTTACCAGTGTCTGGTGAATGCATCGCTGATTTTCTATTGGTGAACTCACCGGTGAATGGTAATTGGTAAAATTCACTGATGATTGGTAGTTGGTGATTTCACCAGTGATTGGTAAGTGGTGAATTCACTGGTGATTGGTAATTGGTGAATTCACTGGTGATTGGTAATTGATGAATTCACCAGTGATTGGTAAGTGGTGAATTCACTGGTGATTGGTAATTGGTGAATTCACCGGTGATTGGCATTTGGTGAATTCACCAGTGATTGGTAAGTGGTGAATTCACTGGTGATTGATAATTGGTGAATTCACTGGTGATTGGTTATTGATGAATTCACCAGTGTTTGGCAATTGATGCAGGCATCTTAAAGTTAGTAAGCTTTTCTATTGGCTAACATGATTTAGCTTACCCAAACAACCGTTTCCGAGAAAAAGCTCCAAGTGGGCCGTGTAAAATGCCGGCCCGAATTCCTCCCACTGTCCACGATCCTTGTGGACGAGCATGCGTATTCCAAAGGGTATGGCAAACACAATGGCAAGCAGTGCGGCTGTGGAATAGGCTGCGAAAACAACGGGAAATGTGTGGAGTTACTCGCATTACTCGTAAAGCAGTTTTATGGCTGGGTTTATGGCATAATTGTGGCGTCGCTTCCGGCTGGCCGCGAGACAGGAAGCAACTGAAACTGAAACTAAAGCTGAAACTGAATGCGACCAACATTTTCTGACTGTCGACTGCCGACTCGTGTGAGAAATGAATGGGTCTCGGTTCCTGTGGCCCCCTTCGTTCCCCGTTTCCCTATTTCCCCATTTCGCTGGCCTTTATTTTGTGCCTCGCATTTTCGGAATTACATTTTTTGTTATTCTTTTTGCTGTGATATATAATTTCTACTTATTGCCAAATGCGAATGTGTGTGTTTCTGTATGTGTAGCTTGTTTATTGATTTATGACTTGTTTATGGCTCTATAATTACATTATTACTTACGAGTGTGAGATTCAAATCCTCCTGTCCCTGTCCCTGACTCTTTCTTTTTTGCTTTTTTTTCTCTCTCTCTCTTCCGCTTTCTCTGATGTCGCAAATTGTCGAGCACACAATACTTAATGCTCGATATATGACTTCCTGAGTCCCACACACACACACACATATGAGTATACACATATGTATGTCTATGTATATTAGTGAATCGCTTGAGTATAATGCTGTTCATTTAATTGGGAGCACGGCACATCTACTATATAAATGTCAGTTTTGTTTGCGACCAGCTTGACAAGTGTCTATCACTTTTACCGTTTCATCATTCAGCTTTCACATTAGCCTGAATTTTACTAATCTGTCGTGTTTGCTGTCAACACTAAGAATTGGACAAGACATTTTCAGTTCCATTTATTCCACAAAAGGTAACTAAATAAGCTTCGAAAGGATTGCCCTCACTCAGCAGGTCAGCTGATTGAGTGGTCTCTTGATGCTGAAAACGATTTTCCATTGACGACTATAAGACCGTACAAAAGACTGCATGTTTACATAGGACAGAGCTGACATGCTTCAAAATTTAATTAGATATGCATCTATTTAAAAACATTGGTTCTTGACTTTAAGCATTTCAAACTAGATACATTTAGAATTAGTTTTAACTTTTATTTTTAAATTTGATCTGATCTTGTGTCTTTCTTTAATACTTGCTGAAATAGTATCTGAGTTAGAGGTCTGCATGAATGCACTCAAAATGACAAACACAACTTTTCTTAAATTCAAACATTTTAATTTCTCAGTATGCGTTGCATTCAGCTCATTCAGAATCATTCAGTTGCATTAAATTGTACTTCTATTTTGAGAACATTAATCTGAATTGATGACTCCATATACTTAATGGTTATTACTCAATTTTATAGTAGGTTTTATAAATTAATTTAATTTTTTTAAGTTTAAAGGTTGTATAAGTTCAGTACACTAAAAAAAGTATCTAAAATCAAGATTTTGGTCTCAGAACTATGAACTTTGGTCTAAAAAATGCAAATAAAAAAAGCTCAAATAAAGATTAAGCTTCTTAACATTTTAAGAAGAATGGAGTAAATTTTAGTTAACTTGAGGTCTAGTAATGTCGATATGACACTAAACAACAAACAACAACGCACAAAACGAGAAAAAGATCTAAGATCTAAGATTTTTATTCTTATATTAGGAACTTAAGATTTCTTAGAATAATATTCTTAGTTTTAGTAATTTGGTTTTAAAATGGTCTTATATTAAGAACAAAATATTTAAATTTGAGAATTTTATTCTCATATTAAAAGCTTACGATTTTCAAGATCAATATTCTTAGTTTAAGTAATTTGGTCTCAGAGTATTCTTATTTCAAGAACCAAATATTTAAGATGAATGTTCTTGATTTTATTAAGTGGTATTTTGTTCAGTGTAAACGCTGAGTTCTGTCAAACAATTGCGATTGAAGTTCGTAAGCTCTGTTTTAGTGCTGGATGTTGGACATTTGCTTAAGCATTTGAAAGTTGTATTCTAGTTTAATATGCAGTCGATAAGTTTGGGCAGCTATTCCCCAGTTAGCCATAAAACATGTCAGCCCCCTTGAAAGCTCTCGTTGCCTGAATGCATAACTTTTGCTTAACAAACTGGCACCAAATATTAGCACCGTACTGTGTCGTTTATTCCCTCTTCCTCTCTCTCCCTCTCTCTTTTTCTCTGCCTTTTTTCATTGTAACAAGTTACGCTCACAGACTACGCATACATATAAACATTCTTGGAAAGAATCAAAGCCAATGACCGCCAAATGGCAGCGGACCGCGTCGTAAAAAGGCTGCTGGCAGCAAAATATTTTTGTTATTTTAATAAAATGAATGCCCTGATTTCGGTCATTATTACCCAGTCCTCGAAAAGAAAGAGGAGTCTAGAGGAGCCTAGAGCAGTTTCAGTTTCAGGTTTTCGACGTTGTCTTTCACGGCTCTTCAACTTTCTTATTTACTGTCGGGCCACTCAGATGAATCTGGTGATATATTTCAAGGAGACTTTATTTTGCATTTTGCCTAGCTACCAGTTACCAGTTACCAGTTACAAGCTAGCATTTTCCAGTTACCAGCTATCACTTATCAGCTAGCAGCTTCCATCTCCCATCTCCCAGCTGGCTAACTGGCAAAAGGCAATCAATTATGCTCCCATAGCATGCGTAACACATTTCAAGCATTTTACATTTTATACTTGCTCTCGCATTTGGCGAGCTTCGTTCCTATTTCTCTTCTTTTTTTTTCGTCCTTAAGCTGGCAAATAAAGTGAGTTGTTTTCCCATCCAAAATACATTCTTACTGCCACGTGACTGATTGTAAGTAGGCAACAAAAAAATGGCCAACACGCTGCGCCGTTGACAAGTTTCGTTTCGTTTCGTTTTTGGGTCGTCTCATTAATCAATTAAAAGGCCATAAAGCAAACGAGTGCCTAATATGCTTAGTTAGTTACTTGCTTTTACTTAACATCCTGTCCAATACATATCACCATTTTCTCTCTCTCTCTCTCTCTCGACACTTTTTTCTTCCGGTCTTAACCTTGGCCCAAACAGCTTAGCGGCTTTACATAAATTTCCAAGGACCTCCTAATCAAATACGATTCCCATAAGACATTGTTGCTCTACTTTACCCAGAACACAATTAGGGAACGGACAAAGGTTTCTCCCAATCTCTCCTACTCCCCAACTCCCCAACTCCTCTCTCCACTGTCCCCTCCACGACAGTTTTTTGACTACGAGGCGAAAATTGTAATGATTCAACTATATATGAAATTGTTGTGTTGTAAGGCTGAAGATTTATTTTAGATATTATAAATCATTTTGATAAGCCAGATTAGTAGAACGAGGAGTGAACAAGGAAAGGAAATGTGTTTTTCTATCAGTACAATTTATATATATATAGTTTTAAACTTTTCTACTTAATCTGCATATATCTAACAAACATAAATCTATCAATTGATCGAGTTTCAGATAAAGACACTAACTTAACCAATGGTTCAATTTAAATAAGTAAATCATTTTATTTGATCAAATGCTTTAAGTTTCCATGATGTTTTTAAAATTGTTAACTACTTAATAGATAAAAATGAATTTTATATAGAATCGATCCAAATAATATGATTTTGAATGATGAATTATTTTCCAAGATTTGAATTAGTGTCTCAAATTATGGCGCGACTTAAATGTAATTAAGTAAACTTTTTTAATATTAATTTATATGCAATCCATTTAAATCTAAGATTCTCGTGGATTTGGTTGAATCTTTTAAGACATCCCGAAGCAGAAAAATTCTTGTTCGGCTTAACAGTTTCATATTAACTTCATATATGCAGATGGAATGAAGGTCATTGTTTCGTTTAATTTACTTTAAGCTTCTTAATTAAACCTTTTTTATGACACTGAGCAGCAGATCTAGCGATAAAAAGCTTTTCCGATGGCCTAAAGTTTGTTGTCTGGCATTCGGAGTGCTTTTAAGTGAATGAAATACTCATTGTACACTAAATTTGGCAATTATTCAGTGAAATGACCATTTGTAGACAGTCAATGAAATTGGATTTCCATAGAATGAATCCCAAAAAAAAAAAAAGGTTTTAAAGTGTTTCAAGTGTGACGGCATAGACAATGGGAGGAGGGGCAAGTGATAAGGGGGAGGGTTAGAATAGGGTGGGGGCACTTACTTACCTCGCATGTAAATGTAGGCGGTGCCTCGCATATTGCGACGGGTGAGAACAATTAGATTGAGCACATTGCCCATGATGCCCAGGGAGCAGATGATGGGGAGCATGAGACCATAGCAGTATTCGCGTAGGGCTTCGGTGCGCGGATCCTCCACATCCTGCTGGCATGCGGCATGGTAAACGGAGAAATTAAAAAAAAAGAAGGAGGCAAAAAGAAAGGATGGTAAAAATGTATCCGAAAGCGAAACCAATAAAAAGTAAAAATAATAGTCAACAAAAAA
The DNA here is from genome assembly GCA_037043405.1 of Drosophila subquinaria. Lineage (NCBI taxonomy): Eukaryota > Metazoa > Arthropoda > Insecta > Diptera > Drosophilidae > Drosophila > Drosophila subquinaria. The sequence goes on along the minus strand of JBAMBL010002852.1, from coordinate 116,276 downwards.
TGGCAGAGCTCATAAATCATGCAGCGTTTGGACACTGCTTCCCTCTCACTCTCTCCCCCTCTCTCGCCTCTTCTCCCATTCTCTCCCACTTTCACTCTCTGTGTCGCTTTTTATGCTATGTCTCTTGGAGTCGCCCCTGCAGCCTCCATTGTTGTTCCCGCTCAGTCGGATGGGCTGCTACAGATAAAAATTCAATAGTTAACTTGACACTTTTATTTGTGACTTGTTATGCTCACACACACACACACACACACACGCACAGGCAATGCCAATACACCTAGATACATTTTCTTACTCACTCTTGCAGTTGCTTATTTGCCTATCTAAATAGCCATCTCGCTTACACTTACATACTCGTATGAGCATGAGTTGACGTCGTCCCATTGAAAATATGTTTTGCATGCTTTTTAACATGTTTCCCTTTTGTTGTTTTACTTTTTTCTCTTGTTCCTTTTATTTTGTTGTTGTTGTTAATGTTGTTGTTATTGTTGTGACTTTTTTATACATATATTTTTTTTTGATTTTGTGCTCATACTGAGATAGACTGGCAGCTCCTGTTAGCTTGAGTTCGCCTTTTCTGCAGCCTTGGGCGAAAGTTGCCCACAAAGCAGCTTTTGCACGGCAACAGCAGCGACGTCGTGGGAGCTAACTTTTAGCACGTGCTGTGCCACGAAATGAGTTATTTCACTTTTGCCTTGAATGGGACTTTCGTCCTCCTGTCACTTCCATCACCCCTTCCCCTTCCCCACCCAACTTTCCACATCCTCCGACCGTTTAATAAGCTGTGTGAACAAAAACACATTAAAAGTGAGTCTCTGAAAAGTAGGCAACAGTTTCTGTGCCCACAGCAGGTGAAATTCTGTGTGTCACATCTGATTGTTGGTCCAATATTTATAAGATCGAGATACTCGTACTTGGAACGGATGCATTCAACCTACATTTGATTGAATGGAAAACTCTGCTATTATTATATTTATCTGACAAGACTGACGAACAACTTTCTATTCTTCAGTCAGCTGGAAATGTACTATGGAAATTTTACATTATTTTTGGGCATTAAATTTAAACCTTTTGAAGTAATCAAGGTTTTGTCGTATAGCTGTTATTATTATTGCAAAATAACAAAATTGTATACCATTTTAATGGTTTTTTATAGTTTTAATTTTGTTTTTCGTATTGCTATTAGTATTGTTTTGCATTTATTAAGAACTGTTTCTGGTTGAGTGGATCACTGATCTGATCACCTTCTCTCTGCTATACCACAGAAACAATCGGCTATGAAACAATTCTGGAAGAGACTCGATTTCTTGCTCCTGGCATATTGTCCAGATGGGACAAATATAGCTGACACAGGAACAGACGGTACAGTTTTACATTACCTTTTTTTCTAGAACTTATAATCATTACAGATACTAATATACATATTTATATCTACTGATACTTCTGAGAGTTTGATTTGAATACGATACATGAAAGTTGTGTAAAAAGGCAAAATTAAAGTGGCTTTTCTAAAGATAAAATATGGTTGACAAATCTGCTTTAACAACACGAATAACTTAACAATATATTTGATTCGCCCATGTGCTGGCAATAATATTTTGCGGTCGTTAAGTTTGATTTGATTTTACTAAAATGCTAATCTCTCACTCTCTGTCGCTCTGTCTCTCTCTCTGTCTCGGTTAATTATGTATGTGAGAGTGTGAGTCCTGTTCAGAGAGCACTTACCGCGTAGAGGTCGTCCCTCAAGTCGTTGCTGTAGATGTGGGACACGTTGGCCGCGGTGCCGAGGACGAGGTCATTGCTACTGAGATTCGCGCCCCAGATGAATGAGCAATAGGCGGGATCCTCTTCGGTGTTATAGAGTCTCGTTAGCATAGTTGTTTCTGGTCTGGTGGTGGTGGTGCCTTGCCGTCTCGCTGTGGAGAATGTCGTGCTTCTTGTATTGCCTTCAAGGATCCATGTTCAGATTCAAGTATAATTAAGGTAAGTAAAATACGAGTTTTCAATACAAAAGAAGGCAAACTTAAAGAAATTGCGTGTACAAATAGCTGGCTGACTGAGTGCTCCGTCTCCAGCTCTGTCATGCCGAAGTCATGTTATTTAAATAGCAAAACGACGGCGACGACTGCGACACCGACACCGAGCCTCAAAACCGGAATGAAAATTAAAATAGAAAATGGAATTGATAAAGGGAATGATGGGAAAGAACAACAGCAACGGCAAATGGAAAAGGAAAAGGCAAGGGAACCAAAATGAGAATGAGAACGAGATAGTCGCGCCAAGCGGAAACGGAAGCGTTCACTTGTATACTTTGCAATAAAAACAAAGCGCAAAGTAAAGGCAGAAATAGTCAGAATAAACGATAGGTAGATGCCAAAGACGGGGGACGGGAATGGTCAAAAGGCGACACTGGAGGCGATATCCGAGTGCGATGCTCCAAGGCGTAACAATTGAGGCTGTGATTGCCGCTGGCACAAAAACAAATCAACCAAAAATTGAAAAGCAACTTTCAGGCCAGAGATACTATCAAAATAAAATGCTCCAAATAATTGCGGGCTGTAAATATGTTGAAAACGAACGAATTTCAGCACGTCAAACATGCTTTGAAAAGAAAACGATGAGAGAACGATGAGAATGGGAGCGAGAATAAGAACGAGAATAGGAACGAGAAAGAGAATGACAACGAAACAGAGAAGCGATAGTCATTTGGAGCAACTATAACCGCTTAGCAGAAATGTTTCCTTCTTTTTTGAAGGGAGGGAAGAAGAGAGATTATTTTGCTATATTATACGGGCATAAATTTTTATGTCAACTACTTTGTGTAGATTTTTTTATATTTCGGCCGATTTGCCAGGCTTAAATTAGCAGTAATTGGGGCTCTGAATTCATCCGGCTCCGGCTTAATGGGCATTCAAGTGTGATTTTTTTAGTGTTTTACATAATATCGAGTCGAAAAGTCACCTTTAGAGCGAATAGACACAAATCTTATAAATTGAAAAAGTAAAGGGTAGAATAATAAATGAATTTATTTAAAAGTGCATTCGAATATTTGTTTGGAGAAGGCAAAGATACGAGTTGTAATGATATTGATAGAGAACATTCAGGACTGTAGAAGAGGATAACATTATTCCCAATATGTATGTATTCTTAAGGACGATGATGTATACGATGAATGAGAAAACATCAGTTTTGAGTCTCCGCCAAACTGATTTCACTACAGGTTTAGTGTCTATGATGATCTTACCTAAATGATGCAGAATGAAATGCATTTAATATAATATTCAGTTAAATGATTTTCATAAATTCCTTTCATTCTTTTCAGCTGAAACTCACTTCTTCGTGCAGCACTTGGTGGCACTTGACACTTGATTGTAAACGAACTTATTCCCCAAAGATTTCTAGGTGTATAGCTTAGTTGACCCAACGGACTTCGGTATTTGGCTGAAAGTTTCTTTGGATTTGAAGCGAGCGAGCAAGTGTTGAGAATGGGAATCGCATTGATGTGGCGGCTGCCACATGTTGCATGTTCATTGTCTGGATGATGTGCTGCAAAGACAATAAGAAAATTTTGATTTAATTTCGTTGCTTTTCGCTTCTAGAATATTTTATGTATATTTTACTATGCGACAGGACGCCTCAAAGTTTACTATCTTGGGGGGACAAGCAGCAAGCAGGATAAGGGCAACTAGGGGCTAAGGACTCGACTCATGTGTCGTATAATTGATGCCATTGCTCGTGACTCGTAGCACGTAACGTGGCAGAGTCGAGTCGGGCCTGGCAACAGGTGTGTTTCATTTCCACGCATCACTGAAAGCCCAAAACACGTCTGCCACGCCCACTTCACACAACCTCACACTCACACTCACACCTATGCTCCTGGGCATACGCGAAACTAAGCGCTAAAATCAACGTTGACAAGCGACAGAAATTCGTATAAAATATTTGATAAATTGCCCGACCATGAGGCAGCCCCAGTCAAGTCAGGCCATAAGGACGAACAGACGCCTTTCAATATTTCAATATTTCAATATTTGTATGTATTCGATGCGGACAAGGACATTCGCAGCAAATATGATATATGCGCGAGTTTGCAGTTGATCAATTTTAATATTGATGGCTACCAGATGATTTTTCCAGCAAATCCACCAAGCAACTGCAAGTCATTGTTTCAAAGCAGTTTAACTGACTATAAAATATGCGGTTATAACTAAAAAGCTTATACTTATATCTATTCATGAATTAAAAGCATTACGTAAGTAATTGGGAGATTTCATATAAAATTTTGTGTATAAAAATAATAATAATGATAATAATATAAGTTTAAGTCTTATTTTTTATGAAAATAAATAAATAAGACAAAGTAATTTAATTTTCAATTTTATTTATTTGAAATACCAAAAATATAACAAACAAAGTTTATAGAACCCTGCACTATGGTAAAAATGTCCGATATTTTGTCATTAATTCAAATTTTGTTTTGTTCAGAATCTTAAACAATTTTTTATTTCCTAAATCGAAGAACTATAAAGCAAACAAAAATAATTTTTTTTTTCAATTTTTCGGGACTACCCTTAATATTTTAAGCGCGCTCAAAGTCAGCTGATTCAGTGTTGCAATATGAACTGAAAAAGCGCAGGAAAAATAATTACAACTTTCAGAGCCAATTGTGTTTGTTTCGTAAGCATAATAAAAATTGCTAGATATGGATAAAGTTGATAAAGGTAATTAAAATACGGTAGTAGTAGAGTTTTTTAGTATTTGTGTTTCATTGTGCAATTGTCCAATGTGTTGTTTATGTGTGTTTTTAGCTAAAAACTAACAAATGTGTCTCTGTTCCGTTAAGCTCTACATTGGTACATCACAAAACATCACGAGAGTTTTGCGTTAAGTCTATTAACTAAACCATCAAGAAACACATGTTAATAATCCTTTTTGTTCGATTCTGTTCCTTTTTGTGAAAAACGACAGATTCAGATGAGGAGCGAGTTGAAAACTTGGTCAAATTAAAAAACAAACTAAATTGTAAATTCTACTATAGTCTAATTAGCAAACATGCAAAGCTTAAAATAAATTGCTTTATTTTTAAGCTTAAAACATTTTTTTTTACTTTTTTTCTTAGTCGGTGAGGAAGGGGGGATGAAGACAAGGTCCAGTTGAATAACAACCAAAATTATAAATTTTTGAATATTATAACTAAGCTTCGTGTCAAATTTTAAGGCTCTAACTATATATTAAGATTTATTATAAATATTTTTCACTTTTTCGCATGGTCGTAATTGGAAGGGGGAGGTGAAGGCGTGGTCCAAATCAAAAAAAAAAATTCTAAATTTTAAATCAGTTTAACTAAAGTTCATGCCAAATTTCAAGTCTCTATCTTTAATTTAGAGTTTATGCCAAAATATCGGGCTCTTTTACCATTGTGCCCTTTACGTTTTCAACCTGCAACGCTGCTAGGGTCAAGTGAACACCCTATATAATTTGATTGTTAGAACAATTTTATTTATTTATTTCCCTTTATCTCTTTTATTCTCGACTGATAAAATCCCCAAAGTGGATAACACTTTTCATAGCAATCAACTTTGGCAGCTTATCGTAATTTCTGAAAATATCCCCTTTCAACAATTTGGTAGCAAGCCAGTTAGTGAGTTGGTCAGTGAGTCAGTAAGTGTGGGCCCCTTGTACTATGGGGCAGTTGACCACTTCTTTGTCTGTAATGGATTTCTCAAGATGTTCAAATTTAATTTTAATGCTATCACACTCTAAATTATTATGTATAACACTGTCATTTTATTATATATATACCAGAAATGTTAACTTAATAGCTCAATATAAAAATAACTTTTACTTAACTTGACTGTTACAGCCGAAGAGATCTTGCTTAAAAGAAAGTATCCAGTGAATTTTAAATATAATTTCTATGGAAGAAAATAATTTACAAAATACAAATTTGCAATGAATGCTAATTATTGGAGCTAAAACTTTGGATAATTCAAAATAGAAGAGATCAATTTTTCAAAGAGTTACAGAAAATGTTTAGCGTTTTTTGTGACCTATTAATTTTGAGCGTGAGCCTCTGTTCAGGCGTCTTTTTGCAGGGCCAGAGGTTGGAGCATCTCAGCAGCTACAAGTACTTGGGAGTGCACTTGGACCATCACCTTACGTTTGCCAAGCATGTGTCCAGTATCATAGGGACTCTCAAAAACCGGATCAAGAGAATAAGATGGCTCCTATCAAACAAATGGCTATCTCTGGACAACAAGGTGAAGCTGTACAAGACCTGCATTACTCCCTCCTGGCGATATGGCTTACAAGTATACGGAATAACTGCGAAAACCCATCTGGGCAAAATCCGCATACTGCAAGCCAAAACCCTTCGATTAATTAGCGCTGCTCCTTGGTACGTAAGGACAGCAAACATAGAAAACGATCTGCGAGTGCCTAAAATTGGGGATGTCCTACAAAAACAGACCACGCAGTACATCCAGCGTCTAGAAAACCACATAAACCCTCTCGCACGTCGACTTCTAAACGTGCGCACCATAAGGGGAAGGCCTATGAGAAGAAGATTGAAGCGACATCACCCAATAGACCTTGCCACTAGGCAACTTTGTTAGTAATTTAGCAGCTTACCTAGTTTTTTGACTAGGTTGTATTAGAAGTTAGCATATAAGTTTAATTTAAGTTGTTGTAAATAATAACAGAATAATTAAAAAAAAAAAAAAAAAAAAATATTAATTTTGAATTAATAATAAAGCACTCTTAATTTCTTTGTAAATTTAATTTAATTATTTTTTTTATTTTATTGTTCAGGGCGCATCCTCACACTTTTTTTGCATTAATTCACAACTCGTATACTGAACAAGCTATTTTAATGTGTTTCTTTCTCTATTATATATTGAATAATATAAATGGTTAAACACAAACCAAATTTTTTTTAGTGGTGACATGATTTTGAGCTGTGAGTTAATTGTTGTTATGATTCATTAATTCCAACAAAAGCGGCTAAATGCCCCACAGTGCAGCATGCTTGGTAGGATGCTCATGTTGCACTTGTGCGTTGTATCCGCGCGCTAATAAGTATGCAACACTTTATATTATTTGCATAGAGTGCACAACATCACATCACGCATACGCAGTGTGGCCAAGCAGCGAGTCAACCAAGTTAGCTAGCAACCAAGCTGAAGTGCAAATCTCCCGCTGCCGTTTGGGGAGATTGAATGACACACAACATGACGCAAACTTAATTTCCCCAAGGCAAACATAAAAGCCATTCCCTTACTCACTTGCAGTGAGTGAAAGACTGAATGAATCGCGACTGAGCATCTGGGTGATACTTCAAAGACTGACTACTTGACTACCTGACTGACTACCTTATTGTCCTTGTCTCTGTCTCTGTCTATGTCTATGTCTCTATCTCTGTCATTGTCTCTGTCGAGTAAACTGTCATATTGCATTGCCAACTGAGAAGAATACCGCATAATTTATGCCTGCGATTATCATAATAATTCGCCAGCCACGACACTCGACACACACGAATGATTTGCGGGGCAGCACAGCAGGGACAAATAAATAGAGATAAAGACAGACTCAGAGAGAGAGAGAGAGAAAGAGAGATAGATGAAAGCTGTTGCTATTGCTGTGACCAGGTGTTGTGGGTGTTGGTCGCGTTTCACTTGTCGCTTGTCGCCTGTCGCTTGTTAGTTTTGGTTTTGGTTTTTGCGACTCTGTTTGCTGAGCACTTACAGTTATTGCGGTTTAGTTTCAGGCAAGAACTTTTCATTTGGTAAATAAATAAAGTTCTGCAAAAAAGCCAAAGACTTACATACATATATGTACATACATAACCCAAAAAATACACGTTTATCCCATTCTTTAGCTTTTCTTTTCGCTTTAGGCTGAGAATTTTTATAGGAAATACGGTTGGAGTATAGAGTTAGACATACCCTTTGAACGTGTTATTTTAATAGTTAATTTATTGAAAAGCGTGACAGAGTATCTAGCAGTCGATCACGAATGATTGAAGGCACTGTTAGTTGTTGTTTGGTCGCTTGCAAATTGTTTGGTTGTCTTCTCACTTTAGGGTCTCAGTTTAACCAACAGCAGTTTGTCATTTGAGCAAACACACAAACGCACACACGCAGACGCACATACACATATATATGCATACACACACTGTCGATGACTTTGCTGTTAATCTGGAGCATGTGAGACAGACTTACCAATACCATAGCATTGCAGCCAGAGGAAATCTAAACAACCGCTTAATGGATCCTCAACAGTTTCAGTTTCGCTTAATTTCCCCCTCTCTCTCTCTGTCTCTCTCTCTCTCTCTCTCACTTTCTTCATCCCGCCCGCTCACTCGCTCACTTTGTATCTATGTTACATACATATATATACATATATATTTGCCTGTGTGTTGGCATGATTAATGCCTTTGTTTATATTTCCCGTTTCGGTTTTTGGCTTCTTTTTTGCTTCCTGTTTGTTGAGCTTTCGGGCCTTGCCTGCTTTGCCTGCCTTTCTGCCATCTGAATGATATGTTTAACAAAAAAAGTTTAACGCAAATTAAGTCAAACTGGCAGCGCTTAACGATGTGCGACATAGATGAATATCTGTGTGGGTGTGGACAACACACACACACATACACACACGAGTGTGTGTTCGTGTCCTCGTGTATGTTTTGGTCTAGACAACCCACAGTGCGTGCAGTTTTGCTTGACAGCGGGTAGCCCAATGCCCAGTGTCCCCGAAATTGAGGCACTGCCTTTAATTTACACACAAAATGAGCTCGGCCAAGCGGACAGGAAACAGGACAAAGGACAATGGACAAAGGACAGAGGACATTCCCAAGCTGCCAGAGCACAAATTAAGTTTGTAAGAAATCTAGATATCCAAAAGGAAATCAACTCAAGTCATCAGCAAATGAAATAAAAAAAAGTTAAAAAGAGAATAACAAACTCTGACTTTAAGACAGTTTCTGTGTAATCCAAATACACAAACAAAACTGTTCAATACCCTGTAAAAAACTACAAGAGTAAATTTCTCAATTTGACTGAAAAACAAAACAACTTAATTTACAAGAATTCTAAAAAGGACATTGAAATATTTTTGTGATATTAAATATTATAAAAGCCTGCTGTATAAAGTCTACAACATAATAATGAAGCAAGTCCAGTTCAGACGAATTGTTTAAATTTGTCTTTTTTATTATACCCGTTACTTAAAATATAAGTAAAAGGGGATATTGTATTCGATGCAATGTATGTTTTTCCAACTCGCTTGAAATGTGAGCTTTAATTACTCGAATGCATTTTAATAAATTCCAGCAGTCATTCCAGCAATATGTTTAGTTCTTTGTTTTTTAATTCATTCAATAGATATCAAATTAAAAAATTTAATAGTTTAATCGTTTTCAAGCCACAATTTGTGTAGCTTTGCTGTTAGTTATCGATGCAAATTGGGACTTTTAAGAAAAATTGGCACACAGAATTGCAACGCAATTTATGAATATGTTAAAGAGGCTAACCACCATTCAAGAAAAATACTTCTGATGCAAATTGTCACAGTATTTATTTTGGTTGTGGAATTACAAGGCTTAAACATAGTTCACCAGAATTTAAATTGATGTACTTTTTTGATATACTTTTCTATCAATTATTTTAATCCAACTATATCAACAACATACAATACCTTTCTCAGTTTTATTATGAACACACATGTGCAAGAGTGTATGTGTGTGTGTGTGTGAGTGTCTGCTTGTCGGACCATTAAGTTTTTAATTTCAGTGCTGACTTTACGAGGCATCGAAGGGCCGAGGCCTCTCATAACGTTGACTGTTGACTGTTGCCAGCTTTTTTGGCCATCGCAAATTCAACAGAAAATAAGAACAACAACATCAACAACAACATGAAATAAGCAAAATATTATCGTTGTTCGTTGTTTGCTTTTAATTACGCAATCGTTTTATTTAATTTTCTAAGGCGTGGCGACCAATTAAGCTTTTAATTAAAAACTTAACCCTCGCCCAAAAGTCAAAGTAAAAATTCCGGGCATGTGTGTGGCAAAAAGCGTTGCATACTTTGAGACGCGTGCCAATTCGCGAACTTGCCGCTGCCTTCGAACCGAAAAAACAAGACTCTGATTAAAACTCGCCGCAAAACTTTGCTGGCAAGGACAAGAAAAAGTGCTGAGCTGCTGTTTTCTGATAATGGGCGAGTTTTTAATCGAAGGCTTATCGGCAAAGTCATCACAAAAGTCGTTCAGGGTCGTCGGGTGTCAGTTCTTAGTGCTCTGCTTGTGATATGCGTGACACGCGTGACACGCAGGCCACGCAGGACACGCGTTCGCTGCCCGATTAATTTTCAATTTAAATTTACATTTGTATGCACAGCAGCAACAACAGAACCACAACAACAACAATGACATCCATAAATTGGGATGACCCGTTGACGTTGTCGCTCTTATTGTTGTTGTCGTTGTTGTTTTCGTTGTCATTGCGCAGTTATCAAAATTGCTTAACGGCACCTCATTCGTTGTTGCGTGCCCCCAAGATAAGCATTCAAAGTGTCCTTAGTGTCCTTTGTTTTGTGTCAGTCTTTCCACTCTCTTTTTTCTCTTTCTCTGTAGTTTTATTTTTTTTTCGTGTATTTCGTTGTACGCCAGACACGAACCGTTTTATGTGTGGTACAAATATGCATAGTTTCCATTTGGACAGGTCAATAAAATGCAATGGTCATTAAGCCAACTTGCCCTATCCTTGAACACGTTGAAGTGTGTGTGTGTAACTGTATGCATTAAGCCCCTTACCAGTTAGTTTGACCTTAATAAGCTTAAGCTTAAAATTAGCCAAATGCTTTGTGTGCTTTAATACAAGTTTGACAAATTCACCGGACTTCCAATTTAATTGAAGTTTGTGCAATGCTGGAATTTCGTAATACTATACTTAGTAAGTAAGTAAGGGACTTACAAGCTGTCGTTTAATTTGTATGCGTGTGTGTGTGAGTGTGTGTGTGTGTTTAAATAAATACCGAAAACTTTGACTCATTTTAGGGCTAAAAGTCAAAGAATGCCATTTCATTTGCCTTCCGTGTTGCAGTTTTCAACTTGTTTGACACTCTTTGGACTGGTAAATTTCTGTAATTTTGGTTATTGCAATTGCAAAGTCACAGACTGTAAGAAATTGGAATTGCAATTTCGAAGCAGTTGCAAAAAGAACTGAAGACCAATATTTGATTTCATGTTTTCACAATTATTTGTTTGTAGTTGAAAGCAGTTCTTATATTGGAAATTTTATGAGTTTTTCTGGCAATAAAATTCTGCAATAATGTTTGCCTCATTTGATTTGCATTTTAAATATACGTTGACTCGTTGTAACGCTTGATGTGGCATTTTAATATACTTTTAAATACGTTTTCTCGTTGTAATGCTTCATTTGGCAAACACATATGAGCTTTCGTATTGGGGAAAACTTGGCCAAGTGTCGTTTGAATTGCAAGTAATTTTCGACTTTCATAAGGGCATTAAATTGTTGTATCTGGGTTCAATTCTGACTATCTGGCTGGCTGGCTGGCTGGCTGGCTGTATGACAATTATTGGCTATGGCCTTGGCTTCTTGAAAGTTGTCCTCTCCCCCACAAAACTACCCAGTGTGAAAACTTTGTGAAAACTGCCATCAGTGTTAGATGGTCTAAAATTGGCCAAGTTAACAAAGAGAGAGAGAGAGAGAGAGAGAGAGGGAGAGGAAGAAAGAAAGAGAGAGAGAAAGGGAGTGAGTCTCACATAGTTAAGCAGTTAGTTGGTTATTTGGGGTCGCATCCGTACTATTTGCCATTGCCATTCACAACGTGACTTTCCTTTGACTAGAGGCTGCAACACAGCAGCAGCTGTGTGGCATTGTAAGATGTGGCAGGATTGCTGGATTGCAATGTTGTGGGATTGTCGGATTGTCGGATTGTTGGTGGCATGGCACACACAATGCATAACTTGTAATAACCCGCTGACCCCGACACTTCTATACACACACATCCAGACACCCAAACACCCAAACACCCACACACACACGCACTCACACACACACACACACGCACACACAATATAGTACATGCAGATGCACTTAGAAGTCAAGCGGCGTTGGGAACTTGTTGGCAGCAAAAGCAAAATGCGGTTGAGAAAATGCACTCGAAATGAAAATGAAAATAGGAAAAAAAAAATATGAAATGTCAACTTACCACACTTGGGGGCAGCTACTTTGACAGAATTGGGAACACGCTGCAGCTTTCGCTCTCCCTCTTAGCTCTTCTCAGTCCCTCTTCCTCTCGAACGCTTATGGATGCAGCACTTGCTAAAAAAAATACAACTGAGAACAACAAATTTTCCTCTCTTCACTTCTTCAATTCTTCTTCGGTTGATTTGCACTTAAGCAAAGTAATTTTTGACGGTTGAATTTGATGCTATTTTTCCGTGACTTCAGATGCTTTTTTTTGGTTGATTTGTATTTGTTTTTGTACTATAACTATTTATTTGGCAGTAGACATTTCTTAGTTGGCAGTGAGTCGGTGGGTATTCCTGGCGTCTCAGTTATTCATTTCGACTCGAATTGTTTTTCTTTAACATTAACTTCTACTTCCACTTCCACTTCAGCTTCAATTTGCTGCTTCAGCACAGCTGTCTATAAAAAAAACCAAAATAAAATAATTCTGCACCTGATGTGAGTCTCATTTAAAAGCGCAGTTGGAAATTGCTTGCTGGCCAGTTAGACATGAGCAGAAATACACGACCACACACAGGCACACAGCCACACACACGAGGGCAGCCCAGCACGCACATATCACCATTTTCAAACTGACGGACACAATTCAGCTTGTTGTTTGTAAGTTTTATCGCTGCCTACTTTTGAGGGCGCCAAATAACTCGTGCCAATTGCCAAATGGCCAACACACACACAAGCACAGACACAGAGACACGCGCACAAATATATTCCCACACACTCAATATGTTTGTCATTTTCCACTTTGTTAAAATAAATTACACAAAAAAACGAACTTGAACAACAATTTTTGAATATGCATTTGCAGCATTCACTTGCACTTTTTTACATTTTACATTCCCAACTTTTTGCACCTTTTTGTTCACTCACGCTCATGCCAATCAAAAGTCATTCACTTTGTAACCGTCACAACCTTCAAAAGTTATCAACAACAAGTGCAACAACTACAATTCCAGCAAAAACAAAAATAAGCAAAACAAAAACAAAAACAAATCGCTGATGATGCTGAGTTTCTCCTTGTCGCTGCCACAGCAAAAGCTGCTGCTGTTGCTGTTGTTGCTGCTGCTGCTGCTTCTGCTGCCGCTTCTTCTGCTGACCGTTGTCCAATAAAAGTTCAGTTCAAATCTGGCTAAACAGTTGAAAATTGTGGCTGCTGCTGCTGCTGCTGCTATGGCAAATCAATGCCGTTGGGTTGCTCGCTGGCAACTGACTTGAAGTCCGCCTCGTGAGCTCCTTTTATAAACGACGCGACGGCGGCAACTTGTTGGGACTTTTGCGTGTGGGACATTTTATGCTCCTGTTGTTGCAAATTTCCCTGCTGTAATTCCGCTGTAAACTGTAACGGGACCATTCTACCACACGTATTCAAAGGGGGCATCAGCTCCTCCCCATTTGGCCAGGCACAAATTGTGTATGGTTGATATTTTGATTTTCGACACTTTGACGCGTCCAATTAAACTCCCACGAATTCCCATTTGCTTTATATTTATTCGCATCATCATTGTAATGCTTGGCAAATTGTTTGACCTTCAAATTAATACTTATTATTCTTAGCTATCATCTAAAAACTACCAATTTATTTCCAATTCGATTAATTTAGTAACATTTTATTTTGGGAAAAATTTAAGTTAAATTATATTTTCATATTTACTTAAACTTCTTATTATCTCAAAATGATTTATTCTTTTAAAATAAGGCGAGTTAAATATTTGTCCAATAGTTTCATTCTTTAAAATAATTGTTTGTTTGTCTACTTTTGACCTCAGATCAATATTATAGAATTTTATGTACCTTTGAAATTTTGTTTTCTTTCTGCTGAGATGATTAAATCTTCATTCTCAGCTAGAAGTTTTTTGAATTGCAATTCTGCAAAATGTTTCGCCTGCTCATAATATTAATCATGGCATCATCACGATATAACATTTGATATGAAAAGTTACTGATAAAATGTAATTATTATTTAGTTGTAATCAATATTCAATTTTTCTCAAGATACAAATGTGAATATTGATTACAACTTCTATATTTAAATTTTAATTTCAATTGAATTCATTTGATGTGTTAGATAATTTCTAATTCGGAAGTGGTTCAACTTCTCACGGTCTTCAGTTAAAGCTTTTCGATTTGTTACAAAACGAAACTTTATTACCAGTAATGTATGTATTTATGTATGTACTCGTATGTATGTATGTTATGTGTGCATCCTTATGCATCCATCTCATGGTTTCCCTGGATGGTCCTCTGGGCTGACTAACTAACTATATACTACATTGCTGTGGTCGCCTGCAAGTGACTTGCTTTTGTGCTCGTCTCTGTCTTAGTTTCAGTCTCAGTTTCAGTCCCTGTCCCTGTCCTAGTCACAGTCAGAGTCATAGTCACAGTCAAAGGCCCAGTCTTTGTTTTAATCTGCCTTTTACCCAATGGTTGGTTATCTGGCTGCTGCAGCTGTTGGCGAGCGCGTCCCGTTATTGTAAGCCAACAACGGGCAAACAACAAGTTTGCAAGCAGTCAACGCACAAAATCAAAACAAAAAATAATATCCGGCAATGGCAATGACTCCGATGTTGATAGCAATACCGACAGATGCATATGCTACTGCAGAGGAAGGGGGATATGAAAAAGGATATGGATATGGAAAGCAAACGGAATACGAATTCGAATACGAATACGAGTATAGGAGGATGCAGGCTTGAAGGAAGTGAGAAATAGGAGGCAAGAGATGCTAAGCTTTTCTGCTTATCTTCTTTGGTCGCGTAATCCCAGCAGAAGTATCAACAGCATATCTTGAGCAGATGTGAACAGCTGAAAGCCAAAGGACTAAGCCCAATCCCATCTCGGTGACGATTTAATACCCTGCAGACCTGAAAACCAGTTTCAAGTCGATTCCAAATTCAATATCGAATCCGTGCGAAGTCATAGGCAGCAAAAAAAAGAAGACAGCTCAAACTAAACAAAGAGTATTCCTCAAGTTTTTTAATGCAAGTCTACTTTGGTTAACTGATCAGAATTGCGAAGAGAAAAGAAGCAAAAAGACAAGACAGCAACAACATTCCTTTGAGTTCCTCTTTCACCTGGACACTTTGACAGGTTTAAATGCTAAAGACTCAAGATGATTAAGCTTAAAAGCCATCTTTGTGCCACAGAGCTGTGTAGAAATATATAATACACCCATTGCCAGCTGATTAGCAACATCATTAAATTCATATTCATTACTACAATTTTTGTTGTTGTAGCGCTACAATTTGTATTGAGCGTTTGATTAAGCTCTACACAGAAAAAAAAAAGCCGTTCTAAAATCAAGCCTAAAATACTTAAGCCTGCATTTTTTAAGTATGTTTTCAGGATTAAGCTGAACAATCAAGTCTATATCGGGATTAAAATGGAAAATAAGCCCAAATTACTTGATTCTCTCTCGGCCTCTCTCATTTCAACTGGTCTGGTGGCTCAGTGCACTATGGTAAAAAAGTCCGATATTTTGGCATTAACTCAAATTTTCTGTTGTTCAGTTTCTTAAAAATTTTTGTAGTTCCTTAATCGAAAACTCCAAAGCAAACAAAAATAATTTTCTTAGATTTTTCGGGACTACCATTAATATTTTAAGCGCGTTCAAAGTCAGCTTATTGAGCGATGCCATGTGAACTAAAAAAGAGCGGGAAAACAAATTGCAACTTTCGGATCGAATTGTGTGTGTTATGTAAGCATTACAAAAAATTATAAATATGAACAAAGTTCATAAAGGTATTTAAAAAACGCTAGTAGCAAAGATTTTTAGTATTTGTGGTTTATTGTGCAATGGTCTACTGTGTTGTTCATGTGTATTTTTAGCTAAAAACTAACAAATGTGTTCCTGTTAAACGTTATTAACTTAACCATATGGAATCAGATGTGAATAATCCTTTTTGTTCGATATTGTTCCTTTTCGTGAAAAATCGCATGTTGTAGGTGTGAATTTTGACTGAAAAATCGGATTTTTCTCAGGTTTAGATGGAGAGCGAGGTGAAAACACGGTCAAATTTAAAAACAAACTAAATTGTAAATTCTATTTAAGTCTAATCAGCAAGCATGCAAAGTTTAAAATAAATTGATTTAAGTTTAAGCTTGAAATAATTTTTTTTACTTTTTTTTACTTTTTTTCTTAGTCGGGGAGGAAGGTTGGGATGAAGACAAGGTCCAATTAAAAAACAAAACAAATTATATATTTTTTAATATTATAACTAAGTTTCGTGTCTAATTTTAAGCCTCTAGCTATATATTTAGATTTTATATAAATATTTTACCCTTTTTTGCATAGTCGTATGTGGGCGGGGGAGGTAAAGTCGTGGTCCAAATCCGAAAAAAAAAATTCAAAATTCTAAATTAGTCTAACTAAAGGTTATGCCAAATTTCAAGTCTCTATCTTTATATTTAGAGTTTATGCCAAAATATACGGTTTTTTTACCATAGTGCAGTGCACACTGGGCCGGATTGACAAATAAGTGGCATAAAGTCGAAAATTTAATTGAAGCAAATCTACATTTTTATTTAACATATATATACTAGATTCCCTCTGTAGAAAGCATCAATAAATATTTTTGCTAATAATGCAACCCTGGCATTTTTTATCAAGCTCCAAAGTCAGCCGATTAAACAGCCGACTTTTGTGACAAAATTGGCGGCAAACTTTTGTCGACTTTGTGCGCTTGGCAATTCCACACGATAAGCAAATTGGTTATTATTAAAAATGGATTTTGAAGACCGAGGTATGTAAATTGGAGTTGAATGAAAAGATTTTGTGTCAAAACTTGTTATATGTGATAATATGTGTATTGTTTTGTGTTGTTCAATAAGAAAAAATTTAACCAAAGTGTTCGTCTTCTGTAGAGAAAAAAAAAGTCTTCTGCGTATTTCTGCGATGTGTAATGTATGCCACTGCAGTGGTTAGAGTCGCCGACCTGTTTGAAAAAAACCTGGGTTCGATTCCCCCACTCAAACATTCCCTTCATTAAAAAAAATGTTTAAAAAAAAGCAATAAATAAAAAATGTTTAAAAAAAATTTAAATAAAAAATGTTTAAAAAAAAGATTAAAAAAAAAGATTAAAAAAGTTGTATTTTTGAAGAAAATCGATTTCATATCACAGTAATCTTAAATATGAAGGTAATACAGTTTTGGTACAACTTTAAACTCGAGTGACAAAGCCAAATTAACTTTTGTTATAGCTAAAGCATATATTGTCTTATCCAGTTTTATTTATAATATTATTCTTTAATTTTGATTATTTGTAAGAGTGTATTTTAACATGACATTATGTTTTCGACTTTTCTAGGAAAAGCTTACAGTTAGAAAAGAACTGAATAGTGTACTCGTATGTTATTTGCTTATCAATCAATGAGAATTGCCTAGAAAGGCGCAAGAGGTAATCAATGAAATCTTTGCCGTGTTGTCTGACTCTGACTCTGGTCTCTTTTTACCTGCACTTTTCTAATGGCATTGGCATTAAATGAGCCGCCAACTACCTTAGAGCCTTCGTTAGTGCAGATTGTTAGCCGAACAATTGCTGACTGCGAGATATGGTAAGGTGGTTATGGTTATGACGGGAACTAAAACGGGGTCTACTTAGAACATATGTGTACATATGTACATGTGTACATAGTCATTGGTATGATGAGGCTGCAGTTGATGCTCAGGCTGAGTCTGTTACTGCGACTGAGACTGAGAGCTGTGAACTGAGACTGAGAATGGGAATGAGGCTGAGGCTGAGGCTGAGGCTGGCGACGTCGGGCTCACTTGAGAACTATTTCAATAAGCGTTACGTTATGCACGCGTTATGCATTGTCCTTCACCCTGTTTTCTAGATTCTCGATTCTCGACAGTCGACCGAGTTCGTTGTCGAATGTCATTGCATTTTGCTTGCGTCCTTTCGCTTTTGTCATCCTCATTCTTATCCTCTTACTCATCCTCATCGTCATTCTCACTCTCATTCTCATTCTCATTCTCCATCCCATCGTCGTAGTCTGCGTTGCCTGCATGCAATTTACTGCGTTTTACATTTTACATTATGCGATTCTCATTTTGATTTTGCTTCTGATTCGCTAACCACTGTTGTTGCTATTGTTGTTGTTGTTGCTGTTGTTGCTGTTGTTGCCGTTGCCATTGCCGCCGCTGCTGCTGCTGCTTCCGTTTCCGGTGTGTGCATTGCACCGTGTCGCTTTGTTGATTGTCAGCGGCCTCTTTTTGCCTCCTTGTCTGCCATCTTTTACTTGTTCGCTCTCATTCCCTCTCTCTCTCTCTCTCTCTCTCTCTCTCTCTCTCTCTCTCTCTTTCTCTCTGCATTTGCTTCTTGACATGTGCCAAGTGGCAGCCACAGTCAAAGGCGTTAGAAAAATCCTCCCTTTAAATGTCGACCAGCATCTTTTCGAGACTTTAGCGCTCTAAGGACTCAGTCTGCGGTTGTTACGACTTTAATTTCGATTCTTCAGCTCCAGTCGCTATCACGCTCACGTTCACGTCCACATCCACATCCTTAGGCTGAGCAATGCCAACAATGCCATCGATATGTCCGGACAAATCAAACAAAAAACAGGCCAAGCGACATTTTTTCTTTTTCTTATTTTTATCTTGCTTTCTTTCATTCTTTCGTTTTTGTCCCTTTGCCATTCGCCCATTCGCGACAGACTTTGCTGTTTTCGGTAAGTAGGTCAGTAGCAATATTTTTATTGACCGAGGGCTGATCAAAATATTCCCCAAGATTCCGACCAGTGTTTATAGTCGTTTCATTACCATTTATTTATTTTCAATTTATTTAATATTTATACTTCAATAAAACTATAAATAAATTTTTTTTTGTAAGCCGAAATTCAATTAATTTAAAATACTTTCTGATCCTGTTAAGTAAGGGAATACGAATTTATAAATTATGTACATAAATTAATCACTTAAGTTATAATATAATGCCACCCTATGTATTTAATAAAAATGTCGTGTTTTATACGAACATATTTTTATATTTTCTAAGATATGATATGATTTACAAAAAATTAAGTTAAATTAAGTTTAGAACGTAATACCAAACTGTAATTCTTATTGTTGTAAAAATGGTATATTTCCCACTAAAATATCTTTTTATTTTGTGAGAAATGTTATTATATGATATATAGTTAAAAAAAAATGAATTAGACCACCTTCGTTGTGGTTCTATTGTTGAAGCTTTTGCTGTGGTCTTTTGCCACTCCTCTGTCTACTCTAAGGCTTCTCCCCCTCCTGGCTGAGGGTCATTCTACGCCTTTACCTTCAATCCGTCATCTCTTGATATTTCAGTGGCGCTCAGTCAACTGGCTTTGTTCTGTTATGTTCTATTCTGTTCAGGGCTCAGTTGAGACTTCAAACCTAGGCCGAAAAATGCCTTGACACACCGTGCTCTGCAGTTTTAAGACCGTCATCATCATCATCATCATCATCATCATCATCATCATCATCATCATCATCATCATCATCATCATCATCATCATCATCATCATCATCATCATCATCATCATCATCATCATCATCATCATCATCATCATCATCATCATCAACATCTACAAGTATTTGTCGCTCTGAGTCTATTGCTCCTTCTCAGCCTCAGCCTCAGTGTTTCAACCTCAACTGGAGACCCGAGAAAGTACTTAGTTGTCTTCATAGACGCTGCTATTATCATTGTCTTTCTCGTTGCCATCTTTCTGTCATGTTCTGCAGATTGAGCTGCCAGTTGAACAGATGGGTTGTGGATGGCAGCAATAATTAAGAGGCATGTAAAAGTTGCATGAACAGAGTGCACTTAATCCCTTTTCAATTTGGAAAACGGGGTGCACATATTCTGAAAAGACTTCAATAGCCTCAAAAACCATAAATTTCAATTAACCGAAGAACTAAAATCCGGATTAACCAACTGATTGCCAATCACTGTTCTTTTCCATGTCGAACCTTTTCCATTCACGACTTTAGTAAGGACAATAAAGGGATTTTCGAAAGGTGGAAAACTGTGCAGAAAATTCTTGTGCTATTCGGCCGACAAATACAAGCTCAATTTCAAAAATTTTGGCTCGAAAGTGAAACAATAGGAAAGATTCTTTGCAGGGTGTTATTAGACGCTGCTAAGTTGAAAAATGCCAATTGAAAAATGCGAGTGTCCTAAATTTTAATTTAAAATAATTTATGTGTAAAACTCAATATTATTCGTCACAAAGTTGGATAACAGAAGTTTTGGGGCATGAAAATGTTTTCGTCACTAGGATTATTGATATTTCAACCAAACTTACAGATTGTATATTGGGGACTGTCTCTCACATCCTGACCAAACTTGGTCAAAGTCGGATTACAATATCATTTAGCCGCCATAGGAACAAACAGATACATTGTTGTATTAGAAATCCTAGATATCCTCGCGGAGCCCCCTAGTAACTATATGACATTCAAGCAGACAATGCAAATTTACTAAAATATTTAAAAATTGAAAAACTTATGCATCGTGTTTTGCTTGCAGCCCAACTATCACTTGAATTAGTCAGCCATCAATTCTAATTGCTTGCTGTCAATGCAGTGACACAATATTGTTGATATCTTCACTATTTATGACTCGATGGTGTTGAAAGTTGGTGATGAGTTTTTAGACAGGACTCCACATCTGTTGGTATCTCAGCTGAACACCCGAAATTAAAGGTCAAGTCAGTTTTATTTTTAATGGCAAAATTGGAACATAAGCTGATTCTGCCTGCCGTTAGAGGGAGGGAGGGACTCTATATACCAAATTTGGCGGTTTTAGCTCTTACCATCTCTGAGGTTATACAAACAGACGGACATGCCTACACATATTGACTCGGCTGTTGATGCTGATCAAGAATATTTATACTTTATGGGGTGAACTGATGAACAATGACCTTATCTGTCAAAACATGTAGCAAGCTAAAGTAAACAGCCACAGATGCCACCTGATTGACTAACTGGTCTGCCTGTCCAGCAAACAGGAAACACAATAACAACAATTATATACATAATCCTGGCTATCCGTCTTACTTAGTTGGTCACACTCACACTCACACTCACACTGGTACTCGTATCCATGTCCAAGTCAGAGTTCGAATCCAAATCGGTTGGACAACACTTGGATAATTGGCAGTTCGCTGTTCAACCTGTTGTCACTTTCTACTCTACTGACGATTACTCATTGTTCAATCTGGTTGTTGAATGCCTTAATTGCATTTGTTTTGCCAATTAAAAGGAGCACGTAACAAGTAACGTACAGGAAGGTGAACCAGTTTATCCATTTTATCCCGAAATGAATTGTATTGCGGTCATGGCCATTCCCAATTGTCCGTACGTTGACCTCGACTCTCTCTGGATGCGGAGTGGAAGTGGAAGTGCCCCAAAAAAAGAATGCCAGGAGCAAAGACGAACGCTTACTTGGCACGCAGGTGCCACGCCCACCCAGAGCCACAGCCAGCCAGGACATGCTAAATCTCAGCCAGCTCACTGTGTCCCTCTCACTCTACCTCTCTACCCCGTCGAAAGTCAAGTGTGTTTGTGTGTGTTGACGCACTTCCTCCTCCGACCTTCGACCTCACTCCGCGGATAATTTGCACCACGCAGCTGGGTCGCAGCCTTTGAGAAATTAATGCGTCCATTGTTTGCGCCATTGCCGCGGAATGATGCCGCACAGTGGAGCAAACAGGCACTTAAATAATAATACATACATATGTATGTGTCTTAAAAGATACTTTTCAATAAAAAACCGTCCAACAGGAATCATGCTACCTGATCAAGTATCACAATAATATTTTATACTTGCGATACTTTGTGATGAACCTTATAAAAAAGTTTTCAATGGTTGCCAAGAAATCAGCTTATAATCAAATTGTTGATGTTATTTTATTTTTATTTCAATTTAATCATTGTTATTTGTTGTTATTATTTTGTTGTCATGTGAGTTATTTTTGATGAGTTATCGATAAGTGTACTGTTTCTCGATAATACCAGCAGATGACTACAGATTCACTCACAAATTTTAGTTATATAGTTTTTTTTTACATTTATTTTAAATTTTCTCATTAATTAACTAATTAACTCTTTTCTCATGATTCATGCTCATATATTATAGCAGACAAAACTGTGTATCACTATCACAAAAATCATCAGGGATCAAGTCAGGTAATGACATTATTTACTATTTTTCATTGGTTTCAAAATCAAGCTGAGTGAAAATATAGTTAACGATTCGATTGTTGATACTGACCTGCATTTTTGAATTAATTTCCAAGAACAACATTTCTAGCTTTCTTATCAAGAGCCTGCTTTGCGAAAAAAGATAAAATTAATCCTGACAATCGTGTGGCATCTTTTGATTAGCTCAGTGACATTGACTGGTTCCTCTCTAACTTTTAAATTAAATACTCATATTCTAAAATTGTGGTCCTTGCTGCTTTGTTTTTTGACCACTGTGCTTCATTACCAGGCTGCTGCGTGGGCTGAGATTTATTCAATTTAATTTCAAATCGGCGTCAATGGGCTGCTGTTTCTGCGATGGGATGTGAAATGTGTGTGTGAAATGCTTTGTGTGTAGTGTATAGTCTAGGGGCAAGGGGCTTACGAAATAGAGTTTGGGCCTAAAAGGCATGTGATTAAAATTGTTTACAAAGTTCATTGACACGCGTAGTCGACGTCGCTGTCGGAAGCCATTTGGAAACGAGCAGCCATCAAACAGTGCCTACCAATTTGCTGCTTGTTTTCTGGTACAACTGTAATTGATTTTGGCCCAACAATGTGTTGGAGAGAAACTCCTAGTACTCGGTGAGAAAAACACCCAACGCACAGTCGTAAAAAGTTTGTCCTAGTTGCAAGTAATCGTCCAACAAGTTGGTGAAGATTGTGCGCTTTGATAATGTCAATCTCGAGTCAGAAATGTGCATAAAAATCAATCAAATCATCACAACCGGAAGAGAAAAATGTCGTTTGTCTGTCAACTATTTTTTACTATCACTTGCCATTGAACTAGATCGAATTGAACTCTTTAATGTGGTCACAACTAAACTTATTTATTTTAACTCTGTTTCCTCTTCCGACAACCATTTTTTCACAGTCCGTTTTTTGTAAAATCTCGTCTGAAAATGACAATTATTTGTAGTTGTAATGATTTGAAGTTTTTGGTGACTTCATCAAGACTTTATCGATTGTTTCACTTATGCTGTACATTATTCTTTTTTTTTCTAGTGAGTTAGTGGCTGGAGTTTGAAATTTATCAGGAATTGGAAGTGTGTTTTTTTTTAAGTATTCCACATTTGGGTCTTGCAATTTGCCTTGGCAATCATCATTATTCACAAGCCTTTACTTATTCGAGTATTGCCACGGTCTTCATTCCCATCCCCATCTTTAGCTAATGTTGTTCTGTTGTCTGTCTCTGTTTTTGTTGTTGTTGTTGTTGAGCTTCTGTTGGCTGTCACGGCGCATGGATATCACTCATACGCATTGTTGTCACAGCTGCTTCCAGCCAGTTGAGGAAATTGAAATTGAAATTAAGGCAGCTGAAAATATATATTCAAGCCTGTCAATGATCTTCATTTTTCATACTCGTATTTCTTATGGTGGTGATTATTAATATTTCTATATTACTGTCAGCCACTTGCCCTTTTCTTGCTTCTTCTGCCTTTTTTATTTTTCTTCATCTTCTTCTTTTGCTTTTTTTGTATATTTACCACTTCGTTGTCTGGGCGATAAATAGCGGACATAATTGTCGCAGTCGAGCAACCACATGCCGATGGCAGTTGGCAAATGTTTTTGATTTACTCAACGACTGCTCGACAAAACCCGAGTCCCATTCTTATTCTCTCTGTGCCCCTTCAAATCCCCTTCCCCATCCCATTCCCATTCCCATTCCCATTGGTCTTGGTCCCTGTTCCAGTTACGCTAACTTGAGTCCCAGGCTCACATCGTGGCCCAGACGCCAGTTGACCCAATTTTTGTCTCGCTTTTATTGTTGCTCTTTTCGTTGTTGCTGTTGTTGTCGTCTGTGGTTAACTGCTTAAGGAATAATTCATTATGTATTTGGTCGGCATGTCACTTAATTTGAGTAGCCTTCTTTTTCCCTCTCTCTCTCTCTCTCTCTCTCTCTTTCTTTATTTCTCCCATTTCCATTTCCCCTGTCTGCCAATCCATCGTCAGTGATGCGGGCAATTTGCCTGCTAACTAATTGTCCACGCTGGAAATCGATCAAGCCTCTCTCCCTTTCTTTCACTCTCGCCCTCTTGAGCCCACTTGTGGGCCAGCTGTTTACGTGTTTTATATTCAAGTTAAATTGTTTATTTGCGTTACTTTTATGGGCTTCGTCGTTGACAGCAATTTGTTTGCCTACGAGAGAAGTCTAACCAGAAACAGTTACTTCCATTTGCTGCTGCTGTTGTCGCTCTTTTTGTTGTTGCTCTTGTTGTTGTCTTTCGCATTGTTGTTGTTCTTGTTGTTGGCATCAATCGCATGAACTGAAGCATTGAAGTAGATATAAAGTCAGGCAAAACTAGTCATACTTTGATAGTAAGAGAGGCGAACAGTTTAAATAGTGTGTGAGAGGGACAGAGAGAAAGAGTGAGAGAGATGCATATGTGGACACACTGGTTGCTTATTAAAACATTATTAATAATTAGTGTACTCTCACAAAGATTATTTTATTTGGAAGAGTCGAATTTTTATTATTAAGTATCCAAAAACTCAATTACTAAAATTATAAAAAATTAACTAAATTGAGATTGCATTTTTTTTTTTTTTTTTTGATAAGCAATTAAAGCACTTTTGTGACAGGGCAAGATTTGTGTAGAAGCAGGTAAGTTACAGAAATAGTTGCAGCCGGATTTAACGTTTGTTGCCAACTGGACAAGGGGCATCTTGAAGTCGAGCACTCTCGACTGGCGTAATCTTACTCGAATTTGTAGGTAAAATTCTTTTACACATTCAACTCAATTGGCCCCGTTTCATTCACTAAAAATGAATATAAATCTATCGTCATATACACGCTAATTCGACACTCAATTTTGGCTATTGTCTTACCATTCATTTAAGGACGCTCTTAATGAAGCTAATTGCCATTTCACACACACACTTGTGCACACACTTTTATATATATGTCTACATAACCATATATATATATTTGATATACATATATGTGGACTTGTATGTTCTGTGGGAAGGCAGCTCTGATTGCTATCTATATTTTCAGAAGCTTGACGGAAGTTGTTTCGCTTAAGAGTTGCACTTGTTATTGTTGTCGTTGTTGTTGCTGTTGTTGTTGTTGTTAACGTTCGACGGCCTTCAATCCTTCAATCGTGTCGCATCCAATTAACTTTGTTTGCCTAATCAGAATGCAACGCTCATACGCCGTGTATAACGTTCTGTTTCGAGTTTCTTGTTTCATGTTTGGATCTGTTTCTGGTCTGGGGCTTGAATTTGGATTTGGATTTTGGCCGTGGTCTGGGTCGTGATCATAAACGTGGGTCAGTCATGTCTGGTCTGGTCTGGTCTGTTGTTGCCGAGTTGTGTGTGCGTGTCAGGACTTTTGTCAGGACTCTTCTCAGACGTCACTCGCTCTCGCTGCTGGCAACAACAAAAACAACAACAACAACAAGTCTGGCCTTGCTCGTTTTATGGACTTTTATTAAATACACACACATACACATACGCACACACTCTCCCAGACAAACCCTGCCCCAAAATACAAGTAGTTCAAGTTTTAAGCTTTGGTCTCAGACGGCTGACGACGCTGGGAATGTTTGAGGAGTGTGAGAAACTCAACTGAACTAAACTAAACTGAACTGAACTGCTGCCACTTTGGGCCTGTCTCTGTCTTATCTCTACCTTTGTCTCTGTCTCTGTCTCTGTCTCTGTCTATGTCTCCTTCGCCTCCTCGCTTATTTATCAGACGCCGACTTGACCCACATTTGCTTTCGGCTTTGCGCTCCCGTTTTTGTTGCTGCTTTTAGCAAACTCAATTTTTCTATCTCTCTCTTTCTTTCTCTATCTCCATTTCTGAGCGTGTGTGAGTGGATTTCCTTTTTATTTTTTACTCGAGCTCATTCCAGCTACAGTACAGGTTTATTCGAAATCTATTCAAATAATGCCTATTCTGGAAATTTGGGAAAAATGAGAAGTCTGAATTCGGATTCTTTGGCAGCCAATACGGGTGGCATGTGTAAACATGTATAATTAATTAGATTTTTGTGCGCTACTCGGACATTTCACCTGCCTTTAACCATCTCCCTGTCCCTGTCCCTGTCCCTCTCTCTGTCCCTATCTCTGTCTTACTCTACTCGTTTCTTTTTAACATCCTCTTCTATTTAGTATGCATCTCTCAGCGGGATTGCAACTTTGTTTTGTTTTGTTTTGTTTTAGTCGTACTTCTTTTATGTTGCGTTTGGTTTGTTTAACTCGTCATTATTTTTGCCATTGGCATCATTCGGGATAACAAGCTCAGGCTCATGGGACGGACACCACAGGACTCTGACATAGAAGTTGCAAGCAGAAACTTTGAGAGGAGCGGCCAATCAATGGAAAGTCGTCAATAAGAAGGTACAGTTAAATCCATTGAAATATTTCAATTTATTTGTTTATTGTTTCAGCATTAACTAATGTCATGTCTATTAGTAACTTCAAAGGAATCCAGCAAAATTGTCAGCTCTACTGCAATTTAGTGCACAATTTAAAGATTTACAAGATTTACATTTCCCAAAATACCTCAATTATGCAATCAAAATCCCCACCTGAATCCTGAACCGATTGTTGCAACCCCTCCTCTCCATCCATTTGATACAAATGTAGATACATTTATGGCAATTTGTTGATAATCAACTTTTGTCTGCCATAAGTCGACTGTCTCATTAAAATAATCTGTTCTGCTATTTGACACGGACTATTAACCATTGCCAGGCTAAGAATAAATTCCTATTTTCTCCCATTGTTGACAGCCATCACATTTAATCATTGTCTCAAATATAACAGAGAATGGAACAGTTATAATTTTGAGTAAATGAAAGGATTACGTTTAAGACTCGCACTTAAGCTGTGACCACGGGTCACTTGCATCCTGAGATAGGTCAGGAAAGTGCTGAAAGCAGAGAGGGGAAAGAGGAAAAGGGCGAACAGGCGAAAGGACGAGCTAAGAGTCCAATTTCGCCGCATTTATGTGCATAATTTAACGAGCTCTCTCCCCACATTCGCATGTAAATGTGCTCCAGGGCCACGTTGCACGTGACACCAGCCCTGGCTCTTGTCGTCTTCGTTGTGGTCGTTGGCATACCCGTTTCTCATAGAATCTACAAGAGTATATTGCATCCTTTGCAATGTATGTACATATCAACAAATTCACTCAAAACTAACTTTGTTCTTTTTATTAGAGATTAAAGCCGTTACGATAACTGTTAATGTTAGCCGCTATTGACCGATAGCAACTGGTAACCATAACTGAAACCGTAACCGAAACAAAACTTCTCTATTATACCGAATCCCAAAAACCGAAATTATTTAAACCAAAATAACCGTTTCGTAACCGATTCATGCATAACGGTTAATTTTGGTTCGGTCAATCAAAAAATGTAATTATGTTATGAAGGTGTTGTTATGTATTGATATCGATAAATAGCTAATTAACACAACTACATATGTAAATCTATGCAATGCAACTATGCAATTAACAGAGAAGAGTTACATATTGGAATAATAAGTGAACTATAATTGGATTAGCCCTGAACTGAACATGAACATGGAACAAGATTGATTTTACTTGAACGAATTAAAATAAAACATCACTTCCTTGCTGAAACTTAAACAATGGTTTTCAAAATAAAAATGATTTTCTTTCTAATTTATGTATTGCTCTAAATAAAATGATTTTAGTTTTTTTACATTTTTGAATATGTGTTTTCAAATTTACATGTCTTTAACATTTTAAATAATTTTTTTTTTGTGAGCCGAAGTCATAACAGTATTTCGAAACCGAAACATACAAAAACCCGTAACCGTTACGTTACCGATATATAACAATTTTGCGTAACCGATAATCAAAAACCTAAGTGCGAACATAACCGAAACCGTAACTGAAACCGATATTTTTTTCGGGTTTAATCCCTGATTAATTCTGTTGTAGGAATAGGGACTTAAAATCTAAGCTTTAGATAATAATTAAATGTAATATAGGCTATTTGCGTGTCGCTGTTATATGTAGACAGCAGCTCGTTGCAAATAAATAACATACACTGTAAATAACATAACATACGAATTTAACATACTTTGTAAGAAAACATAAGAATAACATAGGCTAAGCATAGAAAAATATAACATTTGTATTTGGCAATTGAAATTGAAAGTCCATAACTCGAACGTCTATAACTCGAAATTTTTTAACTCGAACTAAATCGAGTGGCAATAGCGTTAACTGAGCAAATGATATACAATTATGATTCCGTAACTCGAACTTCTATATGTCGAATTGGCGAACATTGTCGTGTACTTCTGCCAGTCGAATTTCTCGGGGAAATTCCCAAATAAGCGCGACATTTTTTTCGTTTCTGTTTTATGGCTATAAAACGGGCAAAAGAGGATGCAATGAATTGTGAAATGTATGTAACAGGCAGAAGGAGGCGTTGTAAACCCTGTTAAGCATACATATACATTCTTGATCAATATCAACAGCCGAGTCGATTAAGCCTTGTCCGTCTGTCCGTGTGTTTGAATGGAACAATCTCAGAGACTTAAAGAGCTAGAGACTTCAGATTTGGTATGTAGGTTTCTGAATACCATACGCTGATGAAGTATATTTTCATTTCATACAGCTGTCATAGGAATAATCAGATGAAAATCTAATTTTTTATCGTGCGAGTATTATTAATAGAAGTTATCTATTAATCAATCGACAGCTACGAGTCAATTTTGATTATTGGAGTAACAATAGAGCTTATCTTAAGTCCCTTACGGTCGAAATTTCATAGCTCTAATGTCTATAGCTTGAACTTTCTTTAACTCTAACTAAGTCGAGTGGCAATAGTGAAAAGTATTGGCAAATGCATTCTGAAACTCGAATTTTTCTGGAATATTCTCAATTAAGTTTGATTTTTTTTTCGTTTCTGTTTTATGCTTCTGTTACCGTCTCGTTTGGATATGTTATAGTGATATACATTAAAATACGGTACTACAATTTGATAGAATATTGCATCTACAACTACCTAGGCTGGTGAAAATTCAAACTTATTAAGGAATTATCAGTCACTTCTTTCAGATATTTTTAGTTCTCTCTAACTTGTAAGCCTTACACGATAAAACAAAAATTGAAAAGCTCGCAATTTAAAATGTATGAATTTCTTGATTATTTTAATAAACTTATGAATAGAATTCCATAAGTCGAAGGCTCCAAAAGCCGAACGTTTTCTTTGGATAATGGTGATTCGAGCTAGGGAAGTTCCACTTTATACTGGTTACAATTTTAAAATGATTAATTTTTGTAGTTAAGAAAAGATTTAATGAATATTTTATTAATTTGAAAAACAAGTCTTTATAAGCATTGTAGGTAGAATAAGTGCATTGTTTTATTAGGTAACACGTATCTTTTAGTTGGTCACTCCTTCTTGCTTTCACATGTTGTCAGTGTGCATATATTTTTAAGTGAGGCGGCTTCATTGTCTAGTCCAAATCCAACATCTGCTTTTCTTTTTTTTGGTTCTCTCTCTCTCTCTTTTTTTGCCTCTGCCTCTGTCTGTCTGTCTCTGCTTTTGGTCGTCATTTCGTCGCCCACGCTCAATTTGTCAGTTGCTCACACGTACCGTGATCAGACTGAATGTGGCCAAGACTGGGGAATGTATTTGCGTTTGCACTTCTACTTGCAGTTGTAGTTGAAGTTGTACTTGTAGTTGTTGTAGTTGGCTGATTTTTTTACTTTACTCATTTCGTTTTGTGACTGACTGCACATTTCTATTTCTATTCATTTCAATTGTACTCATTCACGAAGTAAGCAAAATAAAAGTACGTGCCCCTTTTGCTATGCAATGCAATTTTTATTGAGTGCAATTTTTATCAGGGTAAGCACAAGGAGAACAAGGACACGACTGAGTTGGAGACTGAGAGTGGAGCTCGTAAAAAGTAAGAGCTAAAGCTGCCTTCAAGTCAAGTCAAGAGGCTGCTGACCAGCACCAGCTGCTTTGCATCCCAGGTGCAGGATCTCAATGCATCTGCATTATTTCTGTAAAATATTCATTAACCTGATATTCATTAAAATGACGCCGCCTCGTTAACTTTAATGGCGCCAAAGATGCCAGCGATAGCAGCAGCCAGTGTCAGTGTCGTCATCGTTTCCATGTTATAATCATTACAAGCATAGGGGAGGAACGAGGAACGAGCTACGAGTATGAGTCTGAGTATTTAGGGCAGTCGGGAAGTAGAGTCGACAAAGGTCGCAGGTCGCAGGTCACAGCTCACAGCCAACAATGTCCAACATGCAACAGGCAACGGGTCAATTGCCCCTCGTTCCCTCGTTGCTGCTGTATATACATATATATATATATATATATATATATTCCATTCCCATTTATGTATGTATGTGCCACACAGAGATATTAATGTCGACAATAATTGCTTGTGTCAATCTGTCGGCTTTCACAAGTTTGTCGACACAAATCCTAAGCTCAATTTCATGCAAAACTCTCAGATTTTAGTCTAGTTAGACGCATTGTCATAATCAAATAAGTATAATTGGTCAAATCTACTACTAGAAATATACAGTCCCCTGGCCAAAAAGGTAATTGCGAATTCTTCCATTTTGGAATGTCCGCTGGTTTTAAAATCAAAAAAGATTTTAAGGAACAAACAACGAGATAATTTACTTTCAAAGTTTTTATACCCGTTACTTACAAAATTGTATGTAACAGGGTGAAGGAAACATCTCCGAGCCTATAAAGTGCATATATTCTTGATCAGGGTCAAAAGCCGAGTCAATATAGTCCGTCTGTCCGTCAGTCTGTTTATTACCTATCATGCTACTAAATCGTAACAAGGTCGGACAAATAGAAAGGCTGATAATGGCTGATTAAAAACGCCGCACAGTGGGGCCATTGCTCATTTTACGTTGCAATAATCGAATAATTTTAATGGCATATGATAGATAACTCTTCAACCTATGAAATTAGCATTTAAAAAAGGTGCCACGCCCCCTAATTACTTACTTACGGGCTATCAAAGTTGAAATTTGTGAAATTTGTGAAAAAAAAAATTTTATGGCACCTAAAAATAAGTTTTTTTTTAAATTTTTAATTCTTTTTGTTTTATTTTTAAGGTTTTAATATTTTAAAATTATTTTCAAAAAATTTAAAAACAATTTTTTTTGTTTCAAAAAATTATTTTTTGTTTTTTGGTGTGAATTATTAAAATTGCATATTTCGACCTAATTCCTATGACATCTATATGATATAGTTGTCCGATTTGAACCAATCTGACATATTATAAACCTGGGGTAGTCTTCTACATTCTGACCAAGTTTGGTTCAAATCGGACCACAATATCATATAGCTGTCATAGGAACAATCGATCGAACTATGCAATTATGCCGCGTGTTTTTTTTGTGAGGTTGATTTAGTTTTTTTTGATTTAACCTTCTTAGGCGGGTCCGGGCGGGTACAAAACCATATATATTTATAAAGAGAAATCAATTCTGAAGCGTTTTTTAGCTATCAGAACTTAATGCATTTTAATTCATGAGACGCGCCGCTATCGAATTTTTAATTTTCGATATGTTTTAGCATGTCGAAGATAAAAAAAAAAAAACAAATTGACAGTCGGCACATTGCGCTAAAAGATTCAAATTCTTCATAACTAATAAAAATAACTTTTGCGAAGTGCCAAATGCCAAACTGTTTATTTTTTTTAAATTTATCTGTTAAATTAGATATTTTTTGTCACAAAATTGGATATCAGAAATGTTTTCATCACTAGACTTTTACCTACCACCCTCAAGACCTTCTGATCCGGGTCTTGACATAAAGTCCCAGAAATCCAACATTTAACCCAATCTCCACTCAAACATCCCATCTATAAATCTACTTGAAATCATTCCTTTTTCTTTATGTCGTTCTGGTAAATCATTTTGTTTTTGTTTTTAGTTCAATTTCTGATTTGTTTAAGTTGCCCAGTATGGGAGCAGGACACCTGTCTTTGTAAAAACCATTTCATTATATTTAAAAAAAGTAAAAGAAGAAAAAAAAAACGTTTACCTCGTAAATCGTTTTTTAATAAGTACAGATAATTATCTAATCACCTTTAAGTAGACATTTAAATCGATCTTCTTAACATGTTGGCAAGGAACATTAACCAAATCTAATTGATTGATTTAGTGGACTCATTTCTTTAAAATATTTATTTTATGTACAAAAAGCTTAAGATTATTTCGCAAAATCTCTATTCCAGCAGCAGAACTTCAACATAATCTAAATATTTTTTTAATTACTAACTACATTTTAAAGACACTCAAGCATTAATTATAAAACACATCCATGAATTTCGATATTTAAGCTTAGGCTAAAGTGAAAGTTCATCCTTATTTCAAATATATTGAATGTCGACAGAGCCTAGGACTTACACAATAAAAACTGCTAGTCTAATTCTATAAAAAAATAAAACTATGTCAACTTTATATTTTAATATGCAGTTATTGTTTTCAATAATAAAGAGCCTTATTTAATTGTGTAGTTGCAACAGTTATAAAAAGTTGTTAAGTTATTTGACCAATAAAAGTAACTATAATTTTTGCATTTGAATTTTTTACATTGCTAAAACAATTACTTACTACCCTTATTAATTAAGCTTCCCGTCGCTCATTTTTAAACAGTACAGAAATTATTTGACAGACATTTAATAAAAAAGCGTTATCTGCGAGAATTTGTTGTGGCCACGCTTCCTTTTCGCCTTATACAACTTATTTAGATGGACTCATTAAACGTGGGGCTAGGAATACCACCTCAATGTTTATATTTATTCCGCAGGTTGGACAGCTTTTTAATTATTTTCTCTGTTTCGCTGGTCCATTCAGGAATTTTTAATCTATGCAGCGCTTTCCTTGCAATTAATAATCAAGTCATCTGTATCTTGCAAGGGATGGATGCGTGAGCCGAGCCCAAAGCAAAGCATAAATTACCACAATCTACATTGAAGAAGGCACGGTTAATGAAGCAAACGAGCTGCATTGCATGGATTGGATGGGATGGAATCTTTTGTAAAACATGCCACTAGGCCAACTCACTCACTCTCTATATCCCTTTGAGACTGAGGATACATTGGACTTATAAAAAAACCTCTTCACGAGGTAAGAGTCTAGTGACGAAAACATTTCCATGCCCCAAAATTTCTGATATCCAATTTTGTGTCAAACAATATTAAATTTAACACATAAATTATTTTAAAAGAAATTTGGCACTCGGAACATTGCGCTAAAAGCTCCAATACCTTATGACACTCTTTTTTGCGCAGAAACCATGCCAAACTTTTTTTTAAATCTTTTATGTGCTAGATTTAAAATTGTACTCTAAAAGTTTAGGTAGGCACTTTTGTTAGTTAAATGTTAAATAATAATTAGTAATCATAATCATTAGTATTTAGATTATTTTTGTTTAAAAGTCGAACTTATGATTAAATTACGATTATTTTTGGTTTTGCCCAATTATTTAATGATAACGATTACAAAAAATAATCTAAAATTATTCAAAAATAATCAGTAAAAATCAAAAAAATTTAAAAATAATCTTTTTGAGTATCGGATTATTTTTTTATTTTTTTCTGATTATTTTGGCTACTTTCATTATGAAAATTTAAAATAATTTGATTTTTACCAAATGGTCATAAATAATCAAAAATAATCAGAAATAATCAGAAAAAAATCAAAAATAATCCGAATGCTCAAAAAGATTATTTTTGATTACAGTCGAACTTCCCTAACTCGAACTTCCCTAACTCGAAGTTTCTCTAACTCGAACAAAATCGAGTGGCAATAGCGTTTACTAGGAAAATTCCATACAATTCTACTTCCCTAACTCGAACTTCCCTAACTCGAATTTCTCCCTAACTCGAACAAAAATATTGGCCCGTACTTCTGTAAGTCGAATTTTTCGGGAAAATCTCCAATAAAGTTTGAATTTTTTTTTCTTTTCTGCTTTATGCTTTTGTTAACGGATCGTTTGGATATGTAATATTGGTGTACATTAACATATGGTGATGTAATATGATAAAATATTGCATCAACAATTTTTTAGGCTTGTGAAATTGCTATAGGAAAAATGTTCGAAATGTACTTCTTTGTCAGCGCACCAGCTCAATAATATTTATCATGGCACCAGCACGTGTATTCAAACTTTTATCTCTTTAAGAATTTTTTAACTTATTTGTTAAGAAATTGAAAAGTGGACCAGTTTCCATTATATTAAAAAATGGAAAATTAATTATGGCATTTGAATCGGGAACGTCTTCTGGATACAGCATAGAACGATAAAACCTATTTTTGAGAATATCGACAGGTCTTGAACAAACTGAAATTTTTTTGTTGAAAATAACAAGAAAAGTTTGCAATTTGAAATGTATTTATGAATGAATGAAATTGTAGTTTCATTAAAAAAACTAAAAAAAAAAATTCCCTAACTCGAAGTCTCCCTAACTCGAACTTTTTTCGTGGATAATGGTGATTCGAGTTAGGGAAGTTCGACTGTATTTCTGATTATTTTTTAATAAATGTAATAATTTTGGATTATTTCTAATTTTTTGTAATCGTAATCATTATATAATCACAAATCTTTCAGCAGTGAATTATATAGTCACTATGATTATTTCCAAAAATTCTAATGGAAATTTAACAGGAATGGTTAAATCTATACCTTTAGATCGGTATATAACTTGATCTGATCGTACAGTCGTAGCAAATTTTCCATTTTTCTTGTACAAATTGCTTGTCGCCTTTCGCACCCTTCGTTATGCTTTCGTCACTAGCGTGGACTGCCGTCTACAGTGATACAGTGCCTAACGAAATCAAGATTCATTAAATTGAAAGCATATTTTTTTACATGTTTGAAAAAACATCTGCAAAGCGAACAGAGGGAACAGAGGGACAGTCGAAGATTCAGAGAAGCAGACCATTCATTTAACCGGAAATAATCACATCTCAAAGAGACAGCAAATCTTGGCAAATGTCATTCTAGCACAGATGTGGAAAGTCTGCTATTTCCCATGGTTCTTTGCCCTGGATAAGTGCGTGTGAAATTGTGCTAATGTTTGTATCACAGACGTGCCTTAAAGCAAATGTTTTTCATGCGGCTTTCACGTGCTGACGAAGTCCGTCAGATTGTTAGCAGTCGGTTCGTCTATGCCACAAAATTAATTAGCAATTGAGCGACACAGTTTATTTATAATGTCTAAAATATATAAGTACAAATATTCAGCCTCGAGCCTCCAGCTTCCAGAGATCCTAGATCCCAGATGTCAGATTTATTTTCAAATCCCTGTGGAAACATTTGATGCTATTACAAAAAATGAGCTTAATTCATAAACACATTTGCACACTTTAATATATTTTAATTTTTAATAACACCCAGATGACAGCTACTTAGCGAATGTTTAAAATCACTGAATATTTCAGTCATGAATGATAATAACAGTTGTGTGAATAAAATAATATATGTATTATTTTGGAGTATGCTTATTATTGTTTTTAAAGTGTATAAATTTAGAATTCTATAGAATTAAAAGTTTCCTTGAACGATAAAATAAAAAATTAGTCCTCGATTGCCAATCAATAGTTAAGCCAAGTGTAACGATTCGCTTCCACTTATTTTTATTATTTCTACGACTTTTATTATTTATATGTGTATGCACACCCCCACTCTTGACACCCTACGTGACTCTAAATATAAATATATGTATATATATGTATATACATGCAAACATACCTGTGTGTGAGCGTATTTAAACAAGAACAATAAATGGCAACAAACACTTTGCCTCTTTCGAGTGCTTTTGGCTGCATGTTGACTCTTGTGAAAGGTGTGACAATATTTACAATGCCCTCTTAATTGAATTTAATGCCAAAATGTTCTAAATAGGTGTGTATCTGTGTGAAATTTTCTCATTTATCTGCTTTAGCAAATTTTAAATACTCCCAAACAACGTTAGATACACTTCCTTACTATATACTTTTTACTATATAGAAAACTGTCTACAGTCGAGCTACCGTAACTCGAACGTCTATAACTCGAATTTTCCCTCACTCGAACTAAATGGAGAGGCAATAGTGTTTACTGAGCAAATTAAATACAATTATGATTCCGTAACTCGATCTTCTATAAGTCGAATTTGTCCATAGCTCAAACAAAAATATTAGCGTGTGCTTCTGTAAGTGAATTTTTTGGGAATATCTTATTACAGAATTTTCAGTCACTTATTTCAGAAATTTAAGGTCTCTCTAACTTTTAAAACATACACGATAAAAACTAAATGGAAAGTTAGCAATTTAAAATGAATTAAATTTTTCTTTATTTTAACAAACTTAAAAAAAAGAATTTCATAAGTCGAACTTTTTCTTTGAATAATGCTGATTTGAGCCAGGGAGCTCGACTGTATTTTTATACTGATGCACAAAATACTATACATGTATAAATGGAATGAAAGGTCTAAACTATAGTATGAAGAATGCTGTATCTTTAGATATCTGCATCAATTTCCCCAATTTGGTATTCGCTATTGTCTTTTACTTCCTGTTCGTATTGGGTTCAAATAGGACGGTGTATATCGTATAGCTGACATAGCATACAATTGATCGAAGTTGAATACAGGATATCGCTAGGGTATCAAAACTTCTGTGCGCTGATGATTACCTTTCTTTCATGCTCTTTTCTTATATTCATACACATACAAATTGTGCCTGGGTTTTTTAAACTTTCAGTCTAATCAAAACTTAGAATAATTGCATGAAGGGAAATGTTACGGCTGTGACCAGTGATGCCAAACATTTTCTGGAAAAAAAGGATAAAACGACAAAAAAAAAGACAGAAAAACAGGCCAAATTTTTTTATTACTTTTTTTGATTAAATTTAATAGTTTTAAGGCCTCTTCAATGATTTTTTCGTCTTTATTTTCTTTGTTTTCATTGTACGTTACCATGGTGCCTATACATATAAGGTATTTGTCAGGCAAGATGTACAAATGGCAACACGATTTGTGTCGACGCAATCCGAATCTGCAGAAGATAAAATATAAATATGCATATACAGGCATGCCACAGAAATCTCTTTCACTTGACTTTCACGTCAATTTCATTTCTCCGTGCCACAGTCCAATCACCTGAACAATTTTGAGTGAGATGAAATCATCGCTCAATTCACTGGCGTCCGATGCCATGAGAATAATGTCAAATTTTTTGTCCGAATTTTTGAATTTAGAGTTGTCGAGTAACTTTTATTGTTTGCCGCGCCAATAACTTTTAAATTTTTTTAAGCTATACAATATCAATTATTCAGGCATGCCACAGAAATCTCTTTCACTTGACTTTCACGTCAATTTCATTTCTCCGTGCCACAGTCCAATCACCTGAACAATTTTGAGTGAGATGAAATCATCGCTCAATTCACTGGCGTCCGATGCCATGAGAATAATGTCACATTTTTTGTCCGAATTTTTGAATTTAGAGTTGTCGAGAAACTTTTATTGTTTGCCGCGCCAATAACTTTTAAATTTTTTTAAGCTATACAATATCAATTATTATTTAAATAAATTGAATCATATAAATTAAATAAGAATTAAAATGAAAATTTGATATTCTGCAATGACAAACTTTAAAAAGTTGCTAAACAAACCCTTGGGAAATTTAATCTGAGAAGGGGCCAACCCTAGCAGCCTAGTACGAAAAGGTTGATGAACATCCTAAAAAACCTAAATCCAACGAATTTCTGTGGCACGGAGAAATTTTCGAAGTGGAATTGCTTTTCTCTGAAATCGCTTTCACTAGTGATTTCTGTGGCATGCCTGATTATATAAATAAATTGAACTATATAAGTTAAATAAGAATTAAAATGAAAATTGGATATTCTGCAATGATAAACTTTAAAAAGTTGCTAAACAAACCCTTGGGAAATTTAATCCGAGAAGGGGCCAACCCTAGCAGCCTAGTACGAAAAGGTTGATGAACATGCTAAAAACTATAAATTACTCGAAGTTCTGTGGCACGGAGAAATTTTCGAAGTGGAATTGCTTTTCTGTGAAATCGCTTTCACTAGTGATTTCTGTGGCATGCCTGATAATTGAAAAACTGTATAATCAGGCAAGCCACAGAAATCTCTTTCACTTGCCTTTCACGTCAATTTCATTTCTCCGTGCCACAGTCCAATCACCTGAACAATTTTGAGTGAGATGAAATCATCGCTCAATTCACTGGCGTCCGATGCCATGAGAATAATGTCACATTTTTTGTCCGAATTTTTGAATTTAGAGTTGTCGAGAAACTTTTATTGTTTGCCGCGCCAATAACTTTTAAATTTTTTTAAGCTATACAATATCAATTATTATTTAAATAAATTGAATCATATAAATTAAATAAGAATTAAAATGAAAATTTGATATTCTGCAATGACAAACTTTAAAAAGTTGCTAAACAAACCCTTGGGAAATTTAATCTGAGAAGGGGCCAACCCTAGCAGCCTAGTACGAAAAGGTTGATGAACATGCTAAAAAACCTAAATCCAACGAATTTCTGTGGCACGGAGAAATTTTCGAAGTGGAATTGCTTTTCTCTGAAATCGCTTTCACTAGTGATTTCTGTGGCATGCCTGATTATATAAATAAATTGAACTATATAAGTTAAATAAGAATTAAAATGAAAATTGGATATTCTGCAATGATAAACTTTAAAAAGTTGCTAAACAAACCCTTGGGAAATTTAATCCGAGAAGGGGCCAACCCTAGCAGCCTAGTACGAAAAGGTTGATGAACATGCTAAAAACTATAAATTACTCGAAGTTCTGTGGCACGGAGAAATTTTCGAAGTGGAATTGCTTTTCTCTGAAATCGCTTTCACTAGTGATTTCTGTGGCATGCCTGATAATTGAAAAACTGTATAATCAGGCAAGCCACAGAAATCTCTTTCACTTGCCTTTCACGTCAATTTCATTTCTCCGTGCCACAGTCCAATCACCTGAACAATTTTGAGTGAGATGAAATCATCGCTCAATTTACTGGCGTCCGATGCCATGAGAATAATGTCACATTTTTTGTCCGAATTTTTGAATTTAGAGTTGTCGAGAAACTTTTGTTGTTTGCCGCGCCAATAACTTTTAAATTTTTTTAAGCTATACAATATCAATTTTTATATAAATAAATTGAATTATACAAATTAAATAAGAATTAAAATGAAAATTTGATATTCTGCAATGGTAAACTTTAAAAAGTTGCTAAACAAACCCTTGGGAAATTTAATCTGAGAAGGGGCCAACCCTAGCAGCCTAGTACGAAAAGGTTGATGAACATGCTAAAACCCCTAAATCACACGAATTTCTGTGGCACTGAGAAATTTTCGAAGTGGAATTGCTTTTCTCTGAAATCGCTTTCACTAGTGATTTCTGTGGCATGCCTGAATATATATATTTGCCTCATTGTTAAAATATCATTTAACGACTCTATTTCAAGACGGTTCCTCAATTTAGTTTTTACCAAACTTACTTGGCTAAAAACCCTCTCTACTTCAGCGTTTGACCAAGGCAACTCTAAAAGAGACAAAGTAAAAGTGACCACTTCTGAACAGGGGTTACTGCTTTCAGAGCAGTGTTGCCAGAAGCCGTTAAAAAATGGACGGATTTGAATTATTGACAAATTTTAAAGTAAAAATTAAAAAAAATTTGGTAGTGTTTTTTTGCATTCTGTTATATTATTTCTACCTTCTTTGCATTCTAATTTAGAAATAAAATAAAAAACACTACCAAATTTGTTTAATTTTTATACCCTGGGGGTATATTAAGTTTGTTCAAAAGTATGTAACAGGAAGAAGGAAGCATCTCCGACCCCATAAAGTATATATATTCTTGATCAGCATCAACAGTCGAGTCGATATAGCCATGTCCGTCTGTCCGTCTGACGGTACGTGTAAACGAAAGGATCTCAGAGATGGTAAGAGCTAGGACCACCAAATTTGGAATGAAGACTCCCTATATTGTCAGGTAGAAGTTTATGCTAAAATTGTGCCACGCCCACTGTGGGGGCGTAATTCATCAAATCTGACATCACCTTTATTTTGGGTTTTGGGTAACATTTTGAATTTTTTTTTTATTTCAACGGGTGTAGGATCATGCCCATAGACTAATCACCAACTTTCAACACGATTGAGCCATAAATAGTGAAGATATTAACAATTTTGTCCGAGGTATTTTAATGGCAATTCTATAAATAGAATAGAATTAATGGTCAATTAATTCATTTTACATTTCGTCTGCAAGAATGTTTATCGAATTTGTCATCTTCAAACCAAGTTGCGTCGTGGTGGAAGTGATAAGTGCTCGGCAAGCGAAACGGGAGATCGAGGTTCGAATCTCGGTTCTGTCGATGTATATGATTATAAATTATTTTTATTCTGATTATTTTTATTATTTTATTTTTATTTTTAAAATTGGTTTAAATCATTTATCTTATTTTATATGTATGTAGCTGCCACAAAAACGATAGGTCGATATTTAAGGGTAAGTATGAGAATTGCACTGGGTCCAGGGTATATTACTGTCGAGTGCACTCGACTGATCCGCTTGTTACTTTAAAATTTGTCAATAATTCAAATCCGTCCTTTTTTAAATGGATTCTCGCAACACTGCTGCAAAGTCTCGATATTTATTTGCTCCGGACCAAAGTTTTGACGTATTTTCAACATTCTCCCATATTAAGAGGTGAATTTTGGTGTATTGGGAAAGTGTTTTCGCCTTTATATCGTTTCCATTTTCAAAAAGTGCCAAAATTGGCTGTATAAAATCCATTTTGAGTTCAATTGAATTGAATCTAAAAAAAGCCAGATTTTCGGATAGAAGCCGTTTGAGATTTTTCCCTGCTGAAGCAGGTAAAAACCAGACTATATCCGAAAAAAAGCCAATTGGGCATCACTGGCTGTGACAACATTTTATGTAAAGTTTCCCGAGCAGCTAACAGTGGTCGGAGTCTTTGGTAAGAAAGTTTATCGAAGACAAGCACCTTAGCTTGTACAATGACCAAAGTTCGTTGTTAAATTCACCTCGCACCGCACAAAAGTATGCAATAGCTTTGCCCAGCTGTCGCATTATGTGGCTCCAGGGTGTAAACTCGATTTAAGTGTGGATTGAGAGCAAGCAGATTGGTTCTGTTTGATTTGCTATAAACTTATCTCTTAAATTTCCCTGTTTTGACAAGCAGTTTTCTGCTTTCACTAGTAATCCTGAAAGTATGCTACATTTCTTTTCAAACTAGTCCGTGTGCTCTTTCAAATGGCTTGTCCCGTTATGGTCAGTCGGCATTTTGCAGCCCACGCAACGTATGAGTAATGTGAACACTGGCCAACCAAGCAGTGAGACTTTGTGTTCATCGACCTAGGGTAACTATTTTGTTATTTCCAGCCATCTCTTGCGTCGAGTGCGCCTGTCATTGGCCGATTGTTTGCTCGTTTTTATTTGTGGAATACTTTGAGCATGAATGACTCGGAATACCAACCTCGGAGTCAACGCACGTCATCTGCTCCCGTTCAGCAATCTTCGTTCTTCGTTCTCTGCCTCCGCGCTGATAAGGTGACCAGATAAAGTCGCATTCCGGACGTGCCACTTCCTTGGCCACCTTCAACTCTCGGCTATTGCCAGTTGGTTATTGGCCC
Source organism: Drosophila subquinaria (assembly GCA_037043405.1). Lineage (NCBI taxonomy): Eukaryota > Metazoa > Arthropoda > Insecta > Diptera > Drosophilidae > Drosophila > Drosophila subquinaria. Next base: position 74,141 of record JBAMBL010002852.1, on the reverse strand, counting down.
CACACGCCAATCGCATCGCGTGGTGCACGTAGAGTGGAAACGGAAATGGGGGTTATTTATCGATCGCATCGTTTTACCCGATTATAAAGCGTTTTGACAAGTGGCCATTGTGCACCACTCGATCAAAGGCAGCGATTTACAAATGATATCATATTGTTCAGTTATTGTTCTTACATTTTATTGAGACCGGAACCGCACTTAAAACAACAAGCCTTACCGGAAAGACACAATCAAATGATCCAATAAAGATTTCGATAAGATCCGATACAAAAGAAAGCAATTGCAAATGAATTAAGTGCGCGATAATCGATCAGCCCATTTAACATTGAGGTAGATAACAAGAGTAAATACACCAATCAAGTTACTAATACACTCCATTATACATATATGCTCTGGCTCACTATTTGCTATCAACTACAAAGTCATGTTCTATTTGACTTAGAAGTCTTTTTAGCATATCTATCTGTTCAGAAGCAGAAAAGGAACGTAATCTTACAAATAAATGTATTTAAATTTTATCCATCGCTAGTTGTAGACAATTAAAATTGCTATTCTTATTTTAAATGACATATACATTTTCTTCATACACTTGTAATTCAAACTCTAATTGAGTGATTTTCCATTGTTATCATTTTATAAATTCAGAAAAGGGACGATTATACATACATATGTATGTTGGTTTAGCTTAAGCAGAAATCGTAAAACAAATAAAAGGAAAGAGAGTAGCTATAACAGTGTAAGCAAGACTGATTATAATGGATAAATACTTCTAAATTTTTACTTTTGATTATTACTTTTTTTATTCTTTTTTTTTTACATACTTAACAAAGTCTATTATTTCGTTTTCTTTAATTTACTTTTAGATATACTAATTGATTGATAATAAAAACGACCACAACATCAAATCTTACTACAATTAATTTATCCCCGACAGATACATTTAAAAATAAAATTCGTTTTTGATAAGTTTCGGCTGAGCTTCTCCTAGAAGTTTCCATGTGCACTTTTTTACGCAAATGAGATTTTGGTGCCACTTTTCTCTTAAAGTCCTTATAAATATCGATTATCACAGTAGCTTTACAGATATACAGAATTAATTGTATTGCAAGTGTGTACGATTAGTAATTTCATGTGGTCGAAATTATTTTCTTTGCTTTATTTATGTATGACAATATGAATTGTTAGAAAACTTCGTATACAATGAAATCGGCCAAAGTTTTCCACTACTGCTCACTACGAGTATGTCAAAATAAAGATATAACACAGAAAATTAAAAGTAAACGACTCTCCAGTACAATTTGGTTTTTATTGCACACTAAACTTTTGCGTAAATGAATCAATTCTTAAGTATATACATGTACATATATATTTTTGTCTTTTTGCAAAGTAGCAAATGTCAGAAGTTCGGTCATCCCGGATTTTACATGATTACATGATTCAAATACAATTTATCAATTCCTTCTCCGCAAATTTTTTGATTATCTGGGCTCTGCTATAAGATCTATAGTAAAATCAATATATGAGCGATTGTCATTTTATCCGCATATTGTGTTAATTTAACTAAAATATACTGAGTACATTCTGAAATGAAAATTGTAAGCTTTTAAGCTTGAGTTTAAGAAATACAATCTTGAATTTTGGAATGACTTTTTTCTGTATAGAAATTTGTATAAACTTAGTATGCAGACAGATTGACTTTAATTTAAGTCATAAATGATTTAAAATCCGTTCACGATGGGATAATATACATTGTATAATATACATTTTTATATCATACAAATACATATGTACAAACTTAGTGAAAATAAGTACCTTAGAATCTGAAGAATTCTCCATTGGATTACATTAAGAATGATCAATAATGTTTTCGGCTGAAATAGTATTTTTTAAAGGATACCCTTTATAAGTACTTAGTTGAAATTAAATCGCAAAACGTTTTTCTTTGTCTGTTTTTTTATATTTGTATCAGATAATTTTTAATTGAATTCATAATACTTATAGTAGCTATATACATATGTATGTATATTAAGTAAGACTTGGATGTATGTGAATATGTACATATATGTATGGTATATATGTGTATTTAAGATTGTTTTAAATTCAATTGGATGTTTGTTTGTTTGTTTTGTCAGTGGCATAAATATTATTAATACTTAAACATTTTCTTCATCTTTAATTTCACTAGGAACTATTAAAAAAAAGTACTTAAAATAAATCACAGTGTATTTAAGCATTTTCTTTTGTTTTTGTTGTTGTTTCATTTTTGTTGGTTTGATTTTGTTGTTTTGTTGTTTTGCAAATCTCTCTCACAAGGGACAGCTAATTATGTGTGATGTACAATAAATAAATATGAATTAAATAAATAAATTACTTGAAATTATTAAGTTAAGCTTAGAAATTAGCTAGAATAGGGAATGTGTCATTTGAATAATAAATACTTATGTTTGTAAGTGTGTATGTTTTTCTTTGTGTGTGTGATTGCGTGTGATCATAAATAGCCGCTGAAGGGAAGTTGCTGTGATAACAATACAATATAATACTAAGCTTTCGCATTAGGAATAATAAATAAATAAATAAAATATATAATTATGACAAGAGGGGCTAGGCGGTATAGGGACTTAGGGGCGTAAAATTCTAAAATGGCATTCGACAAATTCATCGTGTGATTGTATCTTAATGTTTCTTGTGTTTGTTTGTTTGTTTGTTTGCTTGTTTCTTGTGTTTGCTTGTTTGTTTGCTTGTTTTTGGCATGGCGCAAACTAGGAACTGTGCACAGCACTTGCCGCTAATACTGGGAGGCGTTCATCGTTCATCGTTCACCGTTCACCGTTCATCGATCTTCGATCTTAACACTCGGCTGAGTTGGGGCAAGGTGCTCCCCGTTGGCCCGTGGCAGCAACAGCCGCTGTTGCCGCTGCCATTGAGCTGCCACTTTCGGAGCTCTCGAGACTGAAGTTCTGCACGGAATTGGATCCGGAAACGGAAACAGATGCGGCATTGTGTTGCTTACGCTCCATGCTGTTCCTGTGCTGCTTGCGCAGGGATCGACGCAGAGTCTTCCACATGTTGTCCAGGTATTGGTAGTAGAGCAGCTTGCTGAACTTGAGATCCCGCACATCGGCCTCCTTGCTGCCATCGGCCGGAGTGTAGAACTTGAGGCGCTCGCTCATCGCCTCCCTGCTCACCTGGGTGAGCTTGGCGCCGTGGCTGTTCGGGTACGACGAGTTGATGGTCGTCTCGATCTCGCAGAGAACTCGACGGGCGCTCACAAGCAGCTCGTGCAACTCGTGGGTGCTGGCATCCAGACTGAGTTGGTGCTCCTTGCGGTATCTGTACTGTGCCTTGCCCAGGTGCGCAAAGCTGCCCACAAATGTCTGCATGTGACGGTACCAAGTCTTGAGTTTAACCTGAGAAACAGAGAGAGAGAGAGAGAGCGAAACGTAAGTCAAAACAGTCAGAAAGGGCAATCGAGTCAGAGTTGGAATCAAGCGGAATCAAGAAACTGGTCTATGCCGCCCAGGGCGGAGCAGGTCCGCTGATCAGTCGATCAGTCGATCAATCGATCAATCAATATATCGATCGTACATTCGATCCACTTACCGCATTTGTGGGACGCGTCCAGTTTGGCAGGAACTTGTACTCGTGCTGCCAGTGCTCACTGCTGCCATAGTTCAGATTGGCGGTGGTCCGCATATATTCATACTCGCGCATCGTGTTGTTCCGCAGTGCCGTCAGATACTGCAAGTCAGAAAGAGAGAGAGAGAGAGAACGAGATGCCATTAATACACATACATACGTATATATAAGACTTTATCAAATCAAAATCATCACACCAAGTACTATTTTAGCAAACACATTTGAATTTTTCAATTCAAAGCAACTAATGCAAATAATATAGAATCACTTTTTAAAAATATAACAAAATTGTAAACATTTTTTTCGATTATATTAACAGCTTGGTATGCACAATATTTAAGTTAAAATTGTAATTTTGTAGTTGAGAAATTAGCTTCAATAAATTATAATTTGTATATAAATTAAATTATAGTTTGTATTTAAATTAAATGAGAATTATAATTTGTGTGCAGTGCAACTCTATAGATTTGATTTGATTTCGATTTTGTTTCTCTTCAACTTACCCGGCGCTTGATGACACGTCCTTGAGCGGAGCTGTCGGACTCGGCCGTCAGACTCTCGTCCGGCTGATAGACGCCACCGCAAGGATTCTCCCACTCGGGACCTGAAGCCGCAGCCGCAGCTGCCTCGTGCTGCGCGCGGACAAAGAATCGCAGTGTGTGGCTGCGTCGATGTCGGATCCGCTGGCGTCGCAGCTCCCGCATCGCTGCGTGGACCGCTGCCTGGGCGATCTCCTCGTAGCTGCTCTCGCTCTCCACAGCATCTCTGTCGCTGCTGACGTCACTGTCGCCGTCGCTGTCGCTGTCGCTGCTAACGTCGCTGCTGTCGTAGCTGCTGTCGTAGCTGCTCTCCCCGAAGCTCTGATCGAGACCATGGAAGGGATTGGCGTGCCAGACAGGCAGCGAGCTGTCACTGGATCCGGAACCGGAACTGGCACTGGAACTATCCTCGTCATAGGCCAGCGCGAGTTGATCGTGCAAATGTCGAGCGTGTGTCAACGGAGGCAGCAGAGGCAGCAGCGCAGCCAGCGCTATGATGAGCCTGTAACTGTAAATGCCTCTGCTGCTGCTGGTGCTGCTGCTGCAGTTGCAACTTTGTTGCTTTCGTCGGCTGCTGCTGCTGCTGCTGCTGCTGCTGATTTGGCTCTGTTGTGCGTTGCTTTGGCAATTCTTTGCTGTAGAAAAGAAGAGAAAATTATAAAATTAGTTTAGATTTTTGTTGATATATTGCAGTTAAATTAATTACCGGTGGACATGGGAATGGGAGGTAAACAAAAAGTAGGGAAACACGCGTATCGTATCACTGACTGACTGACTGACTGACTGACTGATTAACTCACTTAGTTATTGACTAACTCGAACTGTTCACGCGTTCAATTGATAATGCGTGCGCGCTCCACGGCGTCTGCTCGACAACTGTCCAGTTGCGCACTCGCATTCGCATTCACATTCACATTCGCACTCGCACTCACTGCGCACTCACATTGCACTCACTCGCAGTTGAGTGAGTCTCTGTGAGATTGATAAACAGCTGAGCGAGCGGCGACAGTTACAACAGCCTCCCAGCTCAGTGAGAGCAAGAGACAAATACACACTCACAAACACACACACACAGAGAGAGAGAGAGCGAGAGAGAGTGTGACAGAGTAGGCGCATCTACTACACAATACATTGAGTATTTTGACCAAATCAATTGAGCACAATTTCTGAAATTGTTTAACGTCGCTTGTGGCTTTGTCATCACATTGTGTTTAGTTTGAATTTCACAAGAAATTGTTGGATTACTCATACAAGTATTATTGCCTTCTTTATTATTTATTTTGGGTTTTTTTCGTTTTATTTTTGAGGCAGAGATAGTGGCAGCAGCCTCTGCAGCAGCAGCAGCAGCAGCAGCCGCAGCAGCAGACGCTGAGCAGACAGACAAGTTAAAGACTGAAGCAACGGCGACGTCATCGTTGACCAACTTCGTGCCCCGCGGGCCAACGCGTCGTATGAATAATTCATACAAAATACAAATTCATTCAAAACCCGTGTGCGCCAATGTGTGTGCATGTGTGTGTGTGTGCTCGCCGGCCGAGCTAGCGACATCGACTTTTGTTGTTGGCGTAGGTCAGCGACTTCGATAACGACAACGACAACAACAACGACAACAACGTGATAGCTTTGGCTTTAACTGTTGCTGTTGTTACCAAAGCGCACGTGCTGCTGGTCAGGAACAGAAAGCGGGCTAGAAACGAGCAGCAGGTGATCACAATTTAAAAGCCTGGAAAGTTCTGTTCTAGAAAGTTTCTTTTGATTAATGAAGCCCCTAATCAACATTTATGGACTGCAACTGCAACCGTGAAATGAGGATAAATACAAAAGAAAAAAATCGTATGATTCTCAGCCAGAACGGAACTTATACAAACATCTTATCAAATGGCCAAATGGCCATAAAGACCTCATGCGATTCTTAGATCTATCGATTTTTCGATTTGATCGCTTGATTGATTTTATTTTCATTGACTCAGAGATTATAATAATTGACTTCAGAATGAATTTTTTCTGAGCTGAGCAAACAATTGTTTAACGCCTCATAATTGCGGTGTGGCAAGATATGGTAACTACTCGTAACTAATTTTATTAATAGCACAATTCTGATTAGTTAAGACATCAAGCTATCAACATTTGAGAAATGTATTTTTACTTGAATTTGACTTTGAATTTCGTGCTCAATTTCGAGGGAACTCCCCGTTGAAAGCTGTTGCTGTTGCTGTTGCTGTTGCCAGACAAACTATGCTAATATTGATAAACAATTGAACGATCTATCATCATATAGTTGGACTTGTATTTGTGCACTCGTATCTCACAGGTGAGCTGAGTTCTATTTGTTGTATTGTTATGGTTGTTGTTATTGTTGTTGTTGTTGTTGTTGTTGCTAAAAGTGTTCTTTTTTTTTCCCCATATTTTTGAATCGCTGAGAACATCGCTGCAAAAATGATTACATTTCACCACCATCGACCATCGAGTGGTTCATAAATTCTCCCACTTGACCACTTGACACTTTTATAAGGTAGGCTCATGCTGGCTCTGGGGATCTTTAGATGGATGTGGACCTTTGGACCCATCATCACGTTCTCGTACTTACTTGTTTGGCACATTTTCGTAGCTTTTACTTTAGTTCTATAATACTGATTCAGTTCGAGTGAGTGCTTAAGCACACTTAATTATTAGCAATTATTATTTAGTTCAATTTAGTTCAGTGTTAAGTTATAATACTATATATTTCTTGGCGCTCGGCGTTCGGTTGGATTCGCGAGCCGACGATTATCATTGGCGTGCGTCTAAACGAGACTGATTCATGGTTTCAGCTGGGCGCATAAATTTATATTTATACGAAAATCGCCGTTCTGCGTGTGAGGCAGTCCCAGACGCAGACGCAGACGCAAACGGAGACGCCGACGCCGAAGCCGAAGCCGACGTTCGCGTCAGCGTCGACGTTGCCGTTACTGTCATTGATAGTTCGATATGGACGCCAATTGGCCGCTGCTATCGCTGCTATTGCTGTGTATCGTCGACGCCGACGCCGACGTCGACGTCGTCATCGCAGTCTCTGTCAACGTCAGCTGCGCCGACGTCAATTCAATGATGGCAAAGAATAGCACTCGGAATTCGCGCCACGCTTATAATTATTATTTGATTTGATTTTATGACTGCCCAAGCAGCAACCCCTCCTCCCTCCCCTACCCACCCCTTACACGTTCTCACCGTCCACCTTTCACCACCCTCACCCTCACCCTCACCCGCACCCTTTCCTTATCCTCACCCTCCCCCTTTTTGTGTGTATTTATCCACATGATATCGTATTTACTTTTTATGAATTGCATGCAAATCTTCCATCCCACTGACCACCCCTGTTGCCTACCTTAGAACCCCCCCTCTACCGCTCTCCCTCTCTCCCCTTCCATCACCATTTTCACACGTCAGTTGACACCTCCACGCGAGCCAAGGGGGATTTTTTTTTTTTGCAACTCAACTCCTTTACTTCAGTCTTATCAATCGAACTCTGCAATTACGTCAATTCTGAAACTCGCTTGGATCAGGTCATTGGTATTATTATTATTTTTATACTCGTATTCATTCATGAATGCCACTCAAAGATTTCTTACGCTGCGTCTCAAGACAAGGCAACTACTGACTCATTCAATCTCAATGAGAAAATTTCTGCAGCTCAAAGATGATGCAAAATTATCAATCCAAGTTCTCAAAATTGTCTTTTGAAAATTAAATAAATAATTTGAGGGCAACTATCTTTTGCTATTTATAATTATTAACATTTATATACTATAAGGTGTGTTCTTAATTTTTGAGTTCAGGTAACTTGCCCTTTTCTATTTTATATTTAGGTTAAATAAATTAAGCACTGGGGAAAATCTAAAACCCTTTAAACGATTTTTAACACAAACTTATGTATTTATTTATTTTCTTATATTTTTATTTTCTATATATTTTAGTTTTGTATTTTAAATTTAATTAAATCGAATAAATACTTTAAAATTGGATATAACTTTACTTATTTATTTTAAAATTTAAAAAAATGTTAATTAAATTAAGTCGTTTCTAATGTTAAACGTATGTTTGTTCATGTCAATTAATGTCGGCCAAAAATGTTCAATTTTTTAAAAGATTAAGACAAACATCTTTGATCTTATTATAGATTAAATCCACTAAAGAAGCACATAAATATTTTCTTTTATCTATGAAAGTATTCTCAAAAAATGGTAAGTAAATAAATAAAACACAATGGATTCGTAACATAATTACACGTACTTTTAGATAGTTATTTAAAATAATCAAGTTTCACTCACTACTGTTTTAGGAATACTTCCCTTAATAAGCTGTCTTTCTTCAATTAAACCTACTTACTAGTGGAACAGTTGGCTGACTACTAAGCCCATTGGTCACTTCGAGTTCTATCTTGACCAATAGCTGGCAATTTATGACCTAGTGCAAAAGTAAATTGATAAGATTGATCTTAAAGAACCAAAAAAAAAACCTTTTTTTGGTCTATAATTATTAAGCGATTTTTAAAAGAAATCAAATTATATCATGGCAATGCTTCAAAATGCGTTCACCGCAAAAGTATATAATAATTACGACATTATTATGGGGGGCCAAATTGAGGTGCAAAGTACAAATCCAAAAGGTGGTAAGACGCGTGCTAACAACCTTCTCCGTCCCGCTGTCCCGATTCCCACTCGAATACCCTTAAATGACTATGTGAGTGTGACCCATATCGCTTGGTGTGTCAACGCCTTGTCAATTTGTCAATTTCATTCTCACTTTCGCCCATGACGATACGCTGATAAGTTTTATGGAAAGTTTTACCCGTAGAACTTTAGACTTATGTGTATAAATATCATTCATTAGATTTTAATTTGAAATTCCATGAGAGTAATAATTTATTTGAAATAAATACGACAGTAAAGCTAAAGATGATGAATAGATTTATTTTTAGGTAAGCTTTTTACAATTTCAATTACTTAGAATAAAGTGAGGAATTTCCATTTAGAATGTATGATACTCGTAGATTCTAAATATTCAATGAGCTGGTTGCTTAATTGGTTTCAAATGAGAATTTATATCAAAAGCATGTTTCATTTGGCATCAAATTGTGCAAGCTTATGTTTTGTATCACAAATGTAAGATATTTAAGTCTTTGCTGTAAGTTATATATTATAATATTTAAACATCATTATTCTTTATCTAACATATAAATTACACATATTTATCTATAATTCTATTAAATAGTTAAGTTATTGGACTTTCTTAGAATAGGTAAAATACCCGTGAGCATAAATAAATAATAAATTAGTCAAGTTAGTGCTGATGATCTTGTTTTTCGTGCTGCTAATCAAAGTGTTGGCAACATAAACGCGATTGAGTAGTATATGTTTTGTAATTATGATATGTGTGTCCATAAATCTAATCAGAAATCAAACTGAGTCACAGCACAATCACAATTAAGTGCTCTCCCTCATATCTTCGTGTAGGAGGTCTAAACATATTCTAGCCTAGGTTCGTTGAGGGGGTCAGGGTACTGTAAATTGACTGAAACATAATTAAGTTATGATATAGCATTTGTTTAGATTTTAAGTTTAATAACCCTACCATAATGGAGCTTGTATTGTCTACTAATTGCAAGTGAACTTTATACTAGATAGGGAATCACAAATGTACGTGGGATTGACTAATGTGTGTGACACACACTCCGCCAGACGTCTGCAAATACGAGAAAATACACATATATGTAAGTATGTCACAAGCTCCGTTGTACTACTATTGATATATGTTTGTACGTTTGTAATCATATATGCTAGCTGGGGGCAATTGACGGCTTATTGTGGCACGCTTGTAGGGAGCCAAAAATTGGACGTTGACTCATTGATCCAACTGCGATTTGATGATAATGGTGGATAAAGGGTGATGGGGGAGTTGAAGCGAAGATGTCATAAAATCAGCTGACGCGCAGCCAAATTTGCTATTTGTGCTGTGGGGGGACAATCTATTTTTATTGTTACCCATGCTTACCTGGCTGGCGCTAAATTTATCACCATTTGCTTTGCCAATGGGGCAAAAGGCAAAGGCAACGTGACGTATGCGCAACGTCCTGTGACGTATGTATGTTGGCGACCGACCGAGGCAACCAATTGCGAGTTCGCAATAATTACCGTTACTATCACCCAACTTTGTGCATGTGTATGTGTGTGTGTGTGTTTGTGTGTATGTGCTGACATTTAATGCCGACAAATCGCACGCTTAATGCGCGCATTATATTCGGCGATTTGTCTGATTATATTATATTATTAATAATTGTCGCTATAATTGAAATCGCTGTTTATCAGCCCAGCACACAGTCAGTGACTTACCCCCCACACCACCCTCCACCCACCACCCTCCACTCTCTACTCATTATCTCTATCAATATTCGAGCATGTCAATTGACCAAATGGCACCCGTTAAATGGCTTTAGATCTATTCCTATCTTTTGAGGGACGAACAGGTGATGGGAGACTGAGAAGGGAATCACTGACAGTAGTATGACTAATTGATAACTGAGCGCGACTTTTATCGCGTGCCAGCGTCAACAGCTCTGCCCGCTGCCCACGTCGCAGCTGCTGCGCTTCAAGTGTCGCGTCTAATGTGTCAACAGTTGTCGCGTGCGCCTTTTGCTGTTGCTGTTGCTGTTGCTGTTGTTATGATTGTTGACACTCTGCCATTTCATTTGCGAGTTGCGAGTTGAGAGTCGTGAGCTGCGAGCTGCGAGCTGTGCGCTCTCAGTTGCCAAGTTGCCGTGACGATAACAGCCATCCAACGACAACGGAGAGAGGTGAGAGCGAGAGAGCGAGAAAAATGCAGCCACAGGTGGCGGTGGCACACTTAGTCACCTGGTGGTTGGACTGCAGCCGCATTAGCATAATACGAGACAAGTACGAGCATAAGTACGAATACGAACATGAGCTACAAGTCCGTGTTGGCCAAAACCCAAACAACCGAACGATGAATCAAACATGATCCAACCGCAATGCGGCCGCATTCCTATAATCGAGTCTCAGCAAACAAACACAACGATTTCTGAAAAATTTTCAAAACTTAATCATACTTATTATTTATTTTAATTTACTAACAAAAAAATGTAAAGCTAGTACTCAACAAAAAACTCAATGAGCATCGTTTTGATAACTGTCATTATTAATTAGTGTGGAGAAAGAAATTAAGAATTAACCTTTGAAATAAAATATATTTGCTAAAATTATATCTTTTGCTTAAGAATCTTAAAACATTTTTTTTTCAAATATGTAAGTATGTTTATTTTGTAACCCTAACAAGTTAAAGAAAAAGGTAATAAGAATTAATTAGAAGTATTAATTAATAATTAATTAGAAGTATTAATTAATTAGAAGTATTTATGCTTTATTTATATTGAAAATGCATTTTTAAATACAGGTTTAGTTTTTGTTGCGTTTTTTACATTAAACATAATTTATTTTCATATTTTGGCAAAACTTTTGCTGTAAAATTTCTATTAATTTGATAAATTAATAATTTTTTGAAATTAAATACAACATACGCATAAAATATTCATCTGTAGATAATTCTACTTGGAATAGTTTATCTTAGCAAAGTCGATCGCTTATAGATATGTAAAACATAACACATATTTGAATATACATATATAACATAATTTAGTGTTCAAAAACAAAATCAAAAAACAATCACAGTGATATAGATTCTCATAACTTTTTTTCACTCCGAAGTCTGAGCCAAGTCTAAGTTTGGAGTCCAACTCATCGCGTGTGAATTTTCTCTTGATTTTTTAAGACTCTGTCAGGTTCCGTCGTCCGTCGCGACGTCTGTTGTCTGTTGTCTGTGGTCTGTCGTTCTGTCTCATCTGGCGACGTTCTGTCTCATCTGGCGAATCTCTTACACATCATGCAAACACTTCCGTTTTGACTTTGGCTGGATGCCGCCGACGCCGACGCCACGTCCACGCAAACAAACAAAGAAAGGCACGTCGAGTGGCGTTCATAACAAATTTTGCCAAAAATACACACACATCAAATTTGCATATTTGCCTTCCATCTCCTCTCACCATGATCTGCCCCCTTTCAGATTTACTCGAAAGAATAGTAGAACAAACAAAAATTGTTTGTGTGGGTCAGTTCGTGTTTCTAGCAATTGATGAGCAATTAAGTATTTAAGTGTTCAAGCATTCTCATCTCCCCTCCCTGTTCTCCACTCTTCTTATTTCCCAACACAATTTGTGCAACGAAATTGATGTAATAATGGAATGATTCTACTCAAATGAAATTGGATTTCCCCAGTTTATTTGAAATACTGCACATCTAGTCGTTTCATCTACTAAATATTTGTTTGGCTGAAATTTAATTGATTGGAAAGTGTATGAATCAGAATCAGATCTAAAAATTAAGCAAATTCGAGCAATATCGAGCTAAAGATCGAAACTTATTTCTAATGCCATTATTCTACTTAACTGCATGTTTAATATCGAATTTATTTGAAATCCAGCAAACTAAATTCTCGTTTTCGAGATACTTGACTTTAGTAGTTTCAAACTTGGTGAATAATCAAGGTATTTACGAAATACTTGGTTTGTCCGCTCTGTGTAAGGTATTCAGATGCAAGTCTTTATCATACTGATCGAGCCTAACTCTATTGACTCAAAATTCGTAAACATTCTACTGGCCAGTTCATCTAAAGCAATATGAGTAGCTCAATCAATATCCACAATGAGCATATAATAAAATTTTATTTCCAAAAACCATAAGCTACGATAAAAATAGCTCATATTGAAAACATTTTCAACAGTCATCAAAAACGACACGTAAATTAATTTTATATTTTTATTAATATTTGTCACTTATTCCTGCAAACAGAAATTTAAAAAAGAAATTATTTAATGAAAATTTAATTATACAAATTTAAAATATCAAAAAAAAAAAAATTTGTATTTTTCAAATAAGAGAAATTTCAAAGATATTGATACAAAATAATTTTTATTTTAAAGCTGATTGCAGTAACTGACACTGTCAATAAAAATCCTTTTTAAAAAAACAAATTACATAAATTGTTGTAAAATATTTGTGGGAAAATATATGGAATGAGATAAATATGATATAAAAACATGAATTCCGAAACATACAATTGTAGTTGGAAAGAGTATAAAAACTAAGTCTAATGCACTAATTAGCAAATCTAGGCCAAAAATGAGCTGACTTATGTAGATAGCCATGGATATTTATTATTTGTTTGTCGTTTTTTGGTTGGTTTATTTATTTGCATAGTTATTAGTTTCGTTTTGTTTGTGTTTGTGTTTGTGGCTTGCTGTCATTTGTCTTTCGGGTTTTGCCTTCAAGTGCAAGTGGCATCGGCTTGCAGAGTTGACTTGAAAGTGTTTCGTGTCTCGTTATTGAAATTGCAATTCAAGATTCTTCACGTACACGTACACGACCAAAAGAAAAGACTGACAGACGTTGGCTGGTTGGCAGAATGCATATACACAGCGGAGTATGTAAGTATTTATGTATGTAAATGTAAACAGAGAGAAAAACTTGATTTTGTACTTTACGCAAATTTCTTTGTACCTTATACGCTAAATTTCGGACTTGATTTCTCGCTAATACTAAAATTACGAAAGTCAATTATTTTAATCTTATTTAAAGTACGATATGTTTAATTATTTTGTTTTTTTCAAACTTACAACTTCTTTAAAATATAGTTGATAAAAGTACAATTTAAACTTGATTCAAGTCCTTTTAATTTCAACGGGAACTGAGTACAGAAACATATTTAGGGTATTCAGAAACTATGATAAATTGATAAAGTCATAAATTTATTACACTGTAGCTAGTGAGTGAACTCTTTATGTTTCTGTTGTCGTATTTGTGATATTCATAAAATTAATTTCAATTAACAGCTGATTTGTATAAGGCAAGCATTCTCTTTATTTCGTTTACTCTCTTAATCTAGTCTTATTTAATGCTTTTGCCACTACAATGCCAATCAATTTAATGATTTTAAATCATTTTTATCTCTGTATTTAGATGTAAAATCTGCCCTAAGGGACTCTTACCATAGAGCCACCGGACCAAGAAGGATTACTTAGATTTACAACCAATACCAATACCAGCCACAGTGTGACCTTATTTCGTCAGATACTTTTAACAGTCTGGCATCCTTTTTCTTTTTATTACATGCTCACAATACTACGAATTTTGCATACATACCCCAGGGCATGTTTGGTGTGATTAACCTTTTTCTGTGTTTTTGTTGTTATTATAACTTATACCACTTTATCATATAACTCAAATATCATATTTTCTGAACACTCTAATTAAGATACGAACTTGATTTAAGCATTCTGCAGACTAAAATAAAAATCGTGTAGTTTTGATTTTCATGTATAAAATGTCCCTAAAATAATTACTTATTATCGCTATCAGAAAAACAAAATATAGAAATCATAAGCGGAGGTAAAAGCTATCAGTTATTGTGAAAGTAAGTGAAACTTAATACAGAAATTATCCTATTATACATATAACCAGGTATTCTTTGGGAATTCTAGCCAGTGAGCGTAAAAAAGATATACATAAGTGCTAAGGAACTTTATGTAAGTATTATGTTTATGAACTAGTTCTGTGAGTCGAACCTGAGTGCCGAACTTATATTGAGAATTGTGGTATACAACTCTAATAATTTTAGGGTGTTACTTGATACTAGATTCGTTGCTCTTATATCAAGATTGTTAGGACTTGGTTAAAGAATTTGAAATCTCATTTTCAGTAATTCGTACTAACTAACATATATCCTGTATACATTTTATTTGAACTTCATTTAAGTGCGGCTTTTTTTCTCAGTGTATACCCAACACACGCTCTCTAGTGCTCACTCCCCAGTCTTTACTCTCCAGTCTCCACTCTGGACTCTACGCATCGAGTTGATTTACATATGCGGCAACAACAACGGCGGATCATAAAAACAAACCTCCGTCTCTGGATCGTTGTTAAAACAACCTGACCATGTCGTGCTTTTGCTTGTGCTCTTTCTTGTCCGGCGTTTTTCTTCCCATTTGTTTTCTTTTTATTTTTATTTTTATTTTCTTTTCATTTTGTTGCGCTTTTTTTTGTTGCTTTGCAGTTGCAGCGACGACGACGACGGCGGCGGCTTCAAATGTCACTCTGGCACTCAAATTGGCACTTCAAGTTGGGCAAAATATGACCCAGAAATCAGAGCGCGGGTGTGAAGACTGTGAAGTCTGTGGAGACTGTAGACCGAAGACTGAAGACTGCTGGGCGGCACTGAAAGACGTTCGATTTTCTCTAGGGAAACTGTTTGCCTCAGCAGCAACTGCAAAGAACAACAAGAACAACAACAACCGCCTACGATGCGGTTCGGGTTCGATTCGAGCTCGGTCTGGCCATGGCTATAAGTCTAAGTCAGACTATTGCCTTCGTCTGGCTCCCACAGTTCTTGTTGTTGTTGTTGTTGCTGTTGTAGTTGTAGTTGTAGTTGTTGTCACTGTATTCACCGTTTCCATGGACATTGGCCTGAGTTCTGTATTCAGTGCTTTTCTGTTTCAATGCTTGCTTTATTTTATTATTAAGTATTCCTCATCAGGCGTCTGCAGCTGTTTCTGCTGTTTCTCGCCGTAATTTGATGTGCCAATATAATAAGGCTAATGATCTGCCTAAGCGGGTAAATAGAACAGGTCCCCGACTTGCTGACGAGCTGAACTTTATGCACTTGCTTGGAGCGATTGTTAACTGATCCTCGAACTATACCACGGCTATCAGCTTCTACAGGCCACATCTTAATTGCTTTACTTTAAGAAAGACAGGGCGTTTTAATTAATACATAACTCAAATATTAATTTTATCTAGTTTGATGAAGTTTGTATGGGAGAATATTCTTAGGTTTCCCCCCATCCTTGCAACAAATATTATTTAAAAAATAAATAAGAACTAAATAATTAAAATTATGTGCATAGCAGACGCATAACATATTTTCTTTTTTGTTTCAGTCTTAAGCCTAAAGTTTACATTAATTTGATTATAAGTTTTTAATTTTAGTGTTAGTTTAATTGTGAATATTTAATTCATTTAACCCTGGACAGTCATTAGTCGTCGTTTTTCTCTTTTCTACCTTAAATTTTTTTTGCTGATTTTTCGCACAGCATTAGGTGCTGTTGTGTGTAAGTATTTTATTTTGTTTTTATTTTAGAAAAAAATTCCAAAACACCCCTGTGGAGAGCATCAAATTGAGCTTTGTGCCTCTTGTATAAACTGAAAACTTTCCTGCCAAAAACCTTGCTCCTTATTGAGCTTAAAGCACTACTTTTAAAATTAAAATGTATTTAATGCACAATTGTTTCTTTACTTTTATAATTTTTTTTTTTAATTTTTGAAACTATGTTTTGTAATGCATGCAAAATGAAGAAGATCTGCGAAATATATATTTATATTAAAAGAATAGACGAAATTGTCTTGAATTTTTTTTTTTTTTTTAAATACATAAATTAAATAAAAGAAAAAACTTTATTTGTTGACTTTTATGCATAGGAATATTTTGATAGATTTTTTAAGAAAGACGTCGTCGATTTGACGAGCGATGAAGTCTACGTTCGTAAAATTACGATAACTGTCCATAAAAAAAAAGTATACACAAAAATTATAAAACAAGCTAAAACTGTCTTGATTAATGATGAATATCTGCCACAAGTTAACAAACTGCCCTCGCAGAACCATGTGTGTATGTGCGTGTGTGTGTGTTGAGCTTCTGTGTGCTGGTTAGTTAGCTTTGGTCCAGCTTTGGCCATATGCAATGGCCACCGTCAAAGCCGCACAAAAATCACGTCAGCCGCACATTCGTGAGACCAAAAGAAGAGTCACAACATGTTGAAGAGTCTTTGATGCTGTTGTTGTTGTCGCTCGACTCTTGGACAGACTGTGGGGGACTGTGGACGGTGGACGGTGTTGTAAGTAGCCAGAACAAATGTATCGATTTACAGCGCAAACAACTTGCACAACAAATGGAGCACAAGAACTGGAACAACAACCATGGGCAGCTGCTGAAGCTGTAGCAGGAGGAGGAGGAGGAGGAGGAGAAGGATGATGAGAGGAGGACGAGGAGGGGTAGAGGAAGGGAGGAAGAAGGTGGGGAAGGCGGTGGAGAGAATGAAGGTGGAGGAAGAAGTTGACAAGCTGCCAACGCAGCAAAAGCGCTTACAATGTTGAAGAATCCATGTCTGGAGAGACGGAAGGCTAAGTAACATTTACCACAACAACAACAATTGCAACAAGAATAAGCCAAAGATGTATCAGAAGAAGAAGAAGAAAAGAGCAAAATGCCGCCGCCGCCGTTCAGACAATTAAACAAATTTGATACAGCCACAGACCGGGAACTGAACTGAACTCGAACTCGGACTTAGTACTCGTATTAGTTGCATTTATTTTGAAGAGAAAAAGGTTTTTGAACTTTCCATGCGATACATGGGCTTGCATATATGCAAAAGAAGTCAGAAGGCAGCAGATGCAGATGCCGATGAATTTGGAGACAGAGATGAAGACAGAGAGGGAGACAGACAGGGAGACAGAGATGGAGACAGACTGGGAGACAGTCTGTGTCCACGCATAATTGAGCCCCCACATGACGATGACAGGCGATGATGACACATGACAATGATGACACAATGACGCTGTTAAAGTAACAACGAGTACTCATACTCGTACTCATACTCGTACTCATACTCGTAGGAGATGCACAGGGATAAATGCCCACTTGGATGAGCCAAAAGGTAATCCAGGTGAACTGATTGTTGGTGTAGGTGTAGGTGGATTTACTAAGCTTGAGCTTATCACTAGTATCAATCAATTAGTCAACCATCGGATGGCGTCTGCTGCTGCTGCTGCTGCTGCTGCTGCTGTCTTATCAGTATTGGCTATGAATCAGCAGCCGATAAGGCGTTGGCTTCCACAACACATTCAATTCATTCATTCATTCAATTGAATGTAGGTGGCTAGTTACATGCGTGTAGATCAATAAAAGGCCACTGAGCCGTGTTAATCACCTGCCGCCCTTTGGGCTAATTAATATCATGGCAATAACCAAAAATAAATCAAATGTCGCGTCGTCGTCGTCGTCGTCGTCGCACCAAATCATTTCCTAATAACCCAATTAGAGCTTGCACGACTTACGCGACAAACTCAACAACATCAGAAACAACACTGACAACAACACAGACAACAATTCGGGATCATGCGTCATGCCCAATTTTGATGACGCCACAAGAAGAAGCAAAAGAAACAGAGCAAGAGATACAAGATACAAGTCCACGTCCACGTCCAAGTTCAAATCCAAGACAAAAACCAAAGCTAGTACGTATAAAGATGCTCCGCACACGCGTTTTACTTTCATGACGTCACTGATGTTGCCAACCTGACCTACAAAATGCCCCAAATTGGCAACGTGGGGCAGCCAACAACCAACAGCAGCAGCAGCAGCTTCCAACGCATGAATGAACACAGCAACAACAACAACAACAGCAACAACAACAACAACTTCATCTGAATCTGTCGGCTGGTTGGCAACAAAGTTGCCCTCAAGTATAACCAGAAATAAAATTTCAATTGATTAGCCGTCGAACTGAGACTCATCATAAAAAAATTCGACTCACTGATTCAACGTTTTTGTTGTTGTCTTAATTATTGTTGTTTTTTTATATCTTTTTTGTTTTTTGAATAGACTGGCAGACAGGCGAATTAAGAAAATTAAATTATGTGACACCAATCCAAAAATAAAATCAAGAAATAACAATACCACTAAAAGCATAAACTAGGCAACAGAGTTAATCTAAAGAGTTTTGAGTGCAATTATGGGAATACTTAATACCAAAATAATTGCAGCTCACCACACAATTAGTAAAAATAATTATCATAATGTAAGCAAAGGCATATTGAACACTTACTATATACATTTTAAGGTTTTTCGAGAATTTAAGTAACAGTTTTATCAAATACTATATTTACTCTTTAACTATTAAAACTCTTTACGAGGTAGTGTCAAAAACATTTCATGCCCCAAAATTTCTGATATTCAATTTTGTGACGAATAACATTAAATACTTACATATAAACTAAAAAAACATTTTTAACTATTTATTTTTTTATATTTTATTTTTAGACTCTTTATAGAGTCCCTAAGATGCCATCTTAGAATTGAATACTAAATATCATCAATTTCAATCCAAGGTAGATCAACAAATATATGTAAAGACGTCAGAAATTTAAAAATTTTAACTCAATAATTTTCGAAAGAACGGTTTAAGATAGTTTGTAAACTGTTTCAAAATAAATAAAATTGTGATCTTCGAAAGAAAACTTTACAATAACATATAAGCTCAGGTCTTAGGATTATTAAATAATAAAAGTCAAGATAGCTTAAATTAGTTTAAAAGTAAGATATCATCTTTAATGGAAAATCTTAGCATGCACATTAGGATATCTTAACAATATAAGTGAGACTAGCTTAAGATAGTTTTTAAAAAGTTATAAATTGTTACGAAATTAAATTAAAATTAGGATTAAATTAGGATAGGTAAAATAAAGTAACGATTTCACATGGTAGTTTAAAAGACTGGTAAGCAAGAAATAATATTTTCAGGGTCTAAGCGAAAACTTTCCAATGGAAATTATTTGAATATCTGTACATATATTTTATTTATCAACAACCATTATTTATTCGTATCTGACATTGGCAACAATCATTGTTTGACAGTTTACACATTCACAACTTAATTTGTCAATTTTTTTGAATTGCTATTTAGATAAGCGTTTCAGTAGTTATGTACGATTTTAGTTAATCTATCTCTCTCTCTCATTCTCAGTTTATTTTTGAACAAACGTACTCACTTTATTTCACAACATTGCTTTAATCAAACCCAAACAAGTTGTATCTTAATACAAACGTCTTACCTGACACTCACACTCGCACTCACACTCATGCTCGCGACTCGAGACTCGCACTCGCATTCACACTCGCACTCACACCTACATATTCTCGTGCTCATGTTCGTGCTTGTACTCGTTCTCGCAATAGCTTTGACTAACTTGTGGAAAATCCTAACCTAGCGCAACAAAAAGTACCAAGTGGAATGACAAATGCCAATAGTTTCAAATCGAGTTACGTCTATTAAGTAATTTTTATGTAAGATCTGTAAAACCCACAGTATTTCACAAGATCTTAACTTTTATTGTAATAAGCTTGCTAACGTAATGAATAAATGACTAGAAATGATCCAGTCGAGTGTGTACGGATAGAATATTCTCTGTCTTTTACTTCAAAACCATTGTTTTTTTAAACACTTTATCCGTTTCTTATTAAATAAAATAAAGTATCTGAATTTAAATATATTATTATTTTTAAATTTTTACGTTAAAAGTAAGGGTCGGGAACAGTTATGTTAAATTAAAATATTATATTTGTATTATCTACAGTTTCTTAATCCAACACAAAATGATCAAGCTCAACTTTTTGTCAGTTTGGGGTAAACAATTTTAAAAACCCCGTGGGATTCTTAAAAAATGCCACTGACGTTGCAATGTGCTTTAAGAAAATGTTATCTATGTTAAATGAATGTGGATATGTACATATGCTTGTACAGTATGTACATATCAAAGTGTGAATAAGCCTGACGGTAAACCGACGGAATAATGAGTAGTCCCCATGTGAATTTCAACGGAATCGCGACCTTTGAATAACTGCCAATGACGTCAAGGCACGCGACTCGAAGTTGTTGTTGTATTCGTTGTTGTTGCTGTTGTTGTTGTTGTTGTTGTTGTGAAAAGCCGCAGAGACAACAAATGAAATCAACCGTGTGTAATCTGATTGCAAATCAATCTGTGTCGCTAAGCGGGGCAACCACCGACCTACGACTGACTCATCATCACTAGTTACAGTTGCACACACTTACATACTTACAACGAGAACCAGGTGCCAAGTGCCCAGTTTATTTTATTTTCCGCAGATCTAGCTACTTATACATACATATATTTGTATTCACACTCTTACGTATGCAGAGATATCTGTTATCAGTTGCCGTTATAAACACGCCTTCGACACGCTGATGCGAGAGAGAGAGAGAGAGAGAAAAGGCTCGTCTATTGTTTAATTAAGTCATTTGACATTTAATTTATGACCCGGTATTAATGTTTAATCACATTAATTGAGCAAAATGCGATTGCAATGCCAAATGGCAAATGCCAAATGACAAAAGGAAAAAAAAAACTAAAGGTAAATGGCAGATCTACAATCGTCAATCCTTCCATATCAAAATGCAAGTTAATAAGCTGCTAATTGTTATTCGTGCGTCATTTGCAAATCATAAATAATTTAATTGAACTTACGTATATTTAAATAAAATGCTTATTTAAATGTTATCTATGGCAATCATCTCAGATATCAGACATCCCAAATTAACTTTCTGCTTTAATTAATTGTTTAAAAACAAATCATTAATTATCAACATTTTAAGAAATTTCTTCAAATTAAATCAATTGTATAGATACGTCATCGAAATTGTTAAGGCCAAAAAAACGTAATACAACTATCAAAAGAAGCGAAAGTGAAATGGCTCAACAACTTTAGCAGGTTTTTTGGTAATCTCCCTCCCCTTTCACCAATTCGGCCAGCTAACATAATTTTTTTTTTTTTGGGTCTTCAATGTTGAGTATATGTTTCGCGGCCTGGTGAAATATCGGCTAACGTCAGTATAAATACTACAACGAGAACAAGCTTTTAAATGCCAATAAATATAAGCACATTGACCGGGCTTTCGCAAATATTTCGCACCGTTTAATTTGTATGCATAAATAATAATTATGGGCGCTTCTTGGAATTCCGCGTGGGGCACATTTTGTCTAAAGGGTGTTCGGCATTTGGTCTGCGATTTGATCATTAATGAATTTATCGATCATAGGATCACAGGCACAACAGCACAGCTCCCATCCTATAAAGGAAGTGCCCCAAGTGGCTTAGCGGTTCTCCAATTTCTTAGAATGCAACAGCGCATCATCTCAGCTGTCTTCGTTTTCTTTTTTTATCCAGGAAGCTACCCGAAATAACCAAAGATATGAGTAATGAGTAAAATCGAAATATACTATATATTCAAAATTCACTTTTTAAACAGTAAACCAAATTAATTAAGCATTAATTAGTTTGAAGTGGAATAGAATTTCCAATGACAAATTGCGGCAATTAAAACGAGAACCACCACATTAATTATATTTATTAATTAATAAGCCAATAATATAAAACTGGTTGGCCATTTAGTAGTTATTGTAATGATTTAACTGTTACAATCCAATATAAAACTGGTTGGCCATTTAGTAGTTATTGTAATGATTTAACTGTTACAATCCAAAGGCATGAATTGTTATGAGCTAATTATAAATCACTTACTCTATATATTAACAAGAAATTATTATTAATTTTACTTACAACTTTATAGAGCCATGTTATTACATTTTAATTTATAGTTAATTTAAAATTTAATACTCAATAAATAAAATATGGAATACATTTTGATTGCATTAATTAAACTAATTAAATTACATTAAATTAACAGAAATTTTGTAAAATTTTTAGTACATAGTTTATATTAATTATTTATTTCTTTTATTAAAAACTGAGCGTTAGCATAGGAAGCTAAATATTACAAATATATAAAATAAATATTTAATAAACAGAGATTTTATCTGGTTAATAACAGTTTTTGAATGGTAAAAATAAATAATAAAAAAAAGCCAAAAGGGTTTATTTATTTTAGTGTCAAAAATATATGAATGATATTTGAAATATTTTCAAAAGCTAATTATTATTGATATATGTACAACAAAGAATAGGGAACCTTTAAAATTAGCTAACTTCAAGGCCGAACATTTTTAAAAAAAGAGTTTGGCTCGGAAAATAAAATTGTTTTACTTGAATGGACAGGATTAAGCATATTTTTTAAAATACTATCTTATCCGATTATTTTTTTAGTGAATTCTTAGATGATCTTTATTGAATAACTTAAAAATTATGATTATCTAAAACCAGAGCGCTTAAAATTAAATAATAATTGGAATTTTTATGAGATTAGGGTACTAAGAAAGTGTAATCGATGTAGAGCTGTGATCAATCATACCTTCCACATTACTATATATCTTATAAAAAAATCCTCTTTACAAGGTAAAAGTCTAGTGACAAAAACATTTTCATGCCACAAAATTTATGATATCTAATTTTGTGACGAATAATATTAAGTTTTACATATAAATGATTTTAGACAACATTTTGGCACTCCATTTCGGAAAGAATACTTTATTTCACCTGTAGCTGTTTACCTTTTTACTTAAAAAAGCCGTAAAGCCTTTCGAAATACCTTTTCAACGATATGTAGAACACATCTGTAGCTTCTATCGTTCGGATTTTTTGGGGGTTTCAATTTTAGCGGTTTTTAACAATTTTCCGCTACGATTTGATACAAAAAAACGAACAGACAATCTGACTTTTCATTTCATTTTCGGAAGGCCACTAAAAATTTCAAAATTAATTATCTTTTGAACGAGTAGTCGGATTTTAATGAATAGATATTAGAATAGTAAAAAATAAAAAAAAGGGCGCCATTTGCTTCAATCATTTAAATTTTGCCCCTCCCACTTATACCTGTTTATCTCACGAACCAGGTAAGTTTCCAAAAGTTTTAGTATGAACATTTGTAAGTTAAACTAATACCTTTCGATCGGTATATAATTCGACCAGATCGGACAGTCATATCGAATTTTCCATTCTTCCTGTGTATATATGCTAGTCGCCTTCGCACCCTTCGTGCTGCTTTCGTCACTAGCGCGGACTGCCGTCCGCAGTGATCTCTCGGCAAAGGATTGAGTCACCGGTGCTTGAATGAATCTACCAAGTACAGAGATAGTCCATAATATTCACACTAAATAGAGTCAATTCGGTGTGGGCAATCCGTTATTTGCATTTGTTGTGTTTCATAACCCATTGCAATATGATTAACTGTGACAATGTGAGCATAATCATTGTAAGACTTCAATAGGCTAATCAATTTCAACATAACAAAGACCCCAACAACAATATAAACTACAGTCGCTACTGCCTTAAACGGAAACGCCAACGCTCCAAGTGGTTCGCGCGCGCCATTGATAAATGGATCTAGAGATATCGGCGTCATGACTTAAAGATACAAATGTATCTGCTAGCTACTTTCGGCTGCTGTGCATACATAAATGGCCGGCATATTGAATCTAATCATCTAAATTAAATGATATGAAATTATGTTATAAACATTTTTACGACCACGCCAACAACACCGACAACAACACCGACAGCAACAACAATAAAAAACAATAAATGGCGTGCCAATCAAGGAACAACAACAACAAATCAGCATCACATTTAACGCGGTTTTCGGCTCGGTTTGCTTTGGTTGATTTTGTTTTTGTTCTCTTGTTTTATGTTGTTGTTGTTGTTGTTGTTGCTGTTGATGTTGTTGTGTTGTTGATGTTTCTGGTTGTTCAGCGGCTTTTGCTGTTAATCATTTTGGGGCTTGTCTCGATGGTTGGTTCTCTTGGTGGTATTATCGAGTTAATCTTGTTAAAACAAACCGTTTCAATAAATACAGCGATAATGCAATTTTAATGCCATTAAGATGAGCACCAATTATGGCCAGCACCAGAGACCAGAGACCTGAGACCAGAGACCGAAACGTTTCGAGCTCAGAGTTTTCATTTCATCTTTGACCGCAAAATCATTTGTGATCCTTTAAGCCGCGACGGCAACTCTTACATCCCATCCATATGATTATCATTTCATACACTCTCCCAAGGTATCATCACTTAATCATACACTTGAAAAATAGTCTTTTCCATAGCAAAAAAAGTATTTCATAACTAAGCAATATTAAATCAAATGTTAATCAATCAACATTGACATCATTTAGTAGCCATAGAGCAATCAAACAAGATTAACACTTCATAGAGTGCCAAATATTTAAAGCAGTTTGTAATCTTAGAAATTAATAATTTAAAATGAATTATCTAACTGAAGATTTTAAGATACATATATGGAATTATTATTATAATTGAATAAATGTCCAACACTTTTAAATATTCAAAGTGTAGAATACACTGTGTCAATTTCGCGATTGTAGAATGTGTTAACAATTGAGAGTCGACAATGCTTCAAGTCGACACATCGACAATGTCATCAGTGCCGGCAATGTAAAATACTCTTAAGAAAAATTATTCCTATATTTTATTCCATATGATAATCTTTATAACTAACATATTTTATTGATTATTCTATTTTGAGCAGAAGAAGTTGGTAACTATTTTCAATAGGTGTATAAAATTTAATATCGAACGTAAGTAAATTTTAAAAAAAAGAAAGTAAAATATTAAATTATTCATTCTATATTTTTATTAAATTTATTTTCACAAATTATTAAATTAATTTGCTACAGGATTAACTAGTTGAAGCATTAAAGACTGTTATTATATATTCTAATTGTTTTTTTAAACTTATTGACACAAATTATTAAATTAATTTGCTACAGGATTATCGAGTTGAAGCATTAAAGACTGTAAATAACTAAATTAAATAGTATAAAAAATGCACTGAAATAGACAGTGTATATGTAGTTCGTTGCTTTGAACTGCGATCTCATTTCAGCTTCCTTGTTGTTGTTGCCACTTTGGCATTGTTGCGGTTTTCGTTTTCTTGCAATGATTGCGTTGCGCGTTTCGTGCACATTTGACAGACTCTAAGTCAGCTGAGCGGTGGAAGGTTGAAGGTGGAAGGGCAGGTGAAAGGGCAGGTGAAGGTGTAGGGGAAATGGAAGGGGTTGGGGAAGGGGATGGGGATGGGGATGGGAAACGATGGGATATGTTGATGGTTAGCGATGGCGGGACAAAGTTGGGAGTTGTTTTTATTGTTTATTTAACATTTCTGCGCTTTTATTTTATTTTCTTGATTTTTTGCATTTTATTTTTCGCCGTTGTCTGTTTGGTCTGTTGTCTGTCGGTTGGTCGCATTGGCCTTTGATTCTCTTTCGCTTTGTGGTTATTGTTATTGTTGTTGTTCGTGTTGTTGTTGCTGCTGCCTGCATTTTCATTGTTCTTTATGATGCTCATTTAAAATTCAAGCTTTGTTTCATTAAGAAACACGTTCGCCTGCGCCAATTTCGACATTAACGCCGCCGACGGCGCTACGCAGCTTGTTAACGTTTTTACTGCCCATGCCCCTTAAGGAACCCATTCCATTCCATGATCAGTGATCAGTGATCAGCAAAACTGGGAACTGCGATCTGCGATCGCCGATCAGCGACCAGCGAGCAACGGTCCTTAATCCGTAATGTTCGAGCCATGCAATCAAGCAGCAACCAATAAACAGCAATGTGCCAAAAGTCAACCTTGTCATTGGTAAAACAACTAACTAAGAAGCGCCTATTAAAACCCCCGTCACGAACTTCCTACATCCGTTTCTCTCTCTCTTCAATTCTCGCCCAATTTCTTTCTTTTTCTATCTCTCATTTATCGCTCACTGTCTCTATTCATCTGCTAATCCCACTGATGTCCAGGCTCGAGCTCGAGTCTCTATCTGAATCCGAGCTCGAGCCTCGACCGATTCATGGCAGCTGCTGCAGCACCTTGACAGCTGCTACTACAACAATAACATCAGCAACAACATCAGCAACAACAACAACAACTGAAACAGCACCAACAACAATAAAATGATTTGTACATTTTTGAAGTGCATAATTGATGTCGATTGCCGCTGCTTAAAAGTGAAGCGATCATCATTGAATCCCATTTCTCGATCCTCGTCAATTGTTGTTACTGTTGCTGTTGGCCTTAGTGTTGCTGTTGGTGTTGCTGTTAACGTGGCTGTTGCTGTTGCCGTTTAACGCCCTCAGTTTTGGGCGGGAAATATGGGCGTTGCGTTCAATAAAGTTGCAACACAACAGATCACGCTGTTGGTGGTCTTAGACCCAGTGTAGTTTAACAGTAGCAAAGATAAGTGTATGTAATCAAAACATAATATATGTAAATATATATTAACTGAGAGTTTTTCTTAATATCTTATTAGCACATATACATATTCTGACGTCAAGTAGTTTAGTTTTAAAATTTACCTAAGGGTAAGTAATTTTAGAAATATGTAACATAATTGTTGATAAATAGAACGAGGTAAAAGTCTAGTGACGAAAACATTTTCATGCCCCAAAATTTCTGATATCCAATTTTGTGACGAATAATATTAAGTCTTACACATAAATTATTTTAAACAAAATTTTGGCACTCGGCACATTGCACTAAAATGCCTCAATTCTAATACCAAATAAAACTCACTGTTTTGCGCAGTGCCGAATGCAAAAATTTTGTTTAAAATAATTTATGTGTAAGACTTAATATTATTCGTCACAAAATTGGATATCAGAAATTTTGGGGCATGAAAATGTTTTCGTCACTAGACTTTTACCTCGTAAAGAGGTTTTTTTATGGGATATCAGAAATTTTTGAATAAGAATAAGACATCAGAAATTTTGAAATTGCAATATTTTTTGACAGTATAGCTTTGTCAATTTTGTTTATTGTTTGTACAAAAACACACATGCCCAGCGCAAAAGCTATCAGCACTTTTCAACTCTGGCTGCTATGACACTTTGCACCTGCTGTCCTATTCCCATTCTACCTTTTTAAATAAAAAATAAACGTTGAAGGTATTTCTAAGAGCCCTTCGAAATACCTTTTCAACGATATATAGATCATATCTGTAGCTTCTATCGTTTTGATGCTATGAGGATTTAAATTTTAGCGGTTTTTAGCGATTTCCCGCTAAACTAGCGATTTTTCGAAAAAGTCGTAGGACAAACGATTCTATATTTTTGATTATAAAATGATTTATCTGCCGCAAAAAGAATTCACCACTTGCAAGCAGTTTATTTCCGCATTACGCTGCAAGCAGTGTACATACTGCATATGTACATGCAGTAGTGTAAAGGTAAAAGGTATATTCAGTTAAGAGGTAATATCTTGTCCAAACGAATTTTGACAGATATGTGTTACATGTCAAAAAACGCGGAATCAAATTGCCTATAACATATAACATATTTTAAAGTGATTTCATGTGTAGATTTTTCTTAAATCGCCAAAA
This sequence comes from Drosophila subquinaria, assembly GCA_037043405.1. Lineage (NCBI taxonomy): Eukaryota > Metazoa > Arthropoda > Insecta > Diptera > Drosophilidae > Drosophila > Drosophila subquinaria. The sequence continues at coordinate 45,732 of JBAMBL010002852.1, read as the reverse complement.
TGTGGAAAAAAATACCTTATTTCACCTGTAGCTGTTTACCTTTTCACTTAAAGAAAAAATTTTGAAGGTATTCATAAGAGCCCTTCGAAATACCTTTTCAACGATATATAGATCGCATCTGTAGCTTCTATCGTTTGGATGCTATGGGGGTTTCAATTTTAGCGGTTTTTAGCGATTTCCCGCTAAACTAGCGATTTTTCGAAAAAGTCGTAGAACAAACGTTTCTAGATTTTTGAGCGGGAACAAGTCCTCATTCAAACTTTTAAGCTAAATCAACGATTTCATACAAACAAACAAACAAACAAACAGACTGACTTTTCATCTCATTTTTGGAAGACGACTAAAAATTTCAAAATAATTTATCTTTTGAACCAGTAGTCGGATTTCGATGATCGAGGTGTCATTTGACGCGTATTTTTGATTAGAATAGTAAAAAATTAAACACAAATTCAAAAAGGATCCAACGGCCCCATTAGCTCCAATAATTAAAATTTTTCCCCTCCCACTTACACCTGTTTATCTCAAGAACCAGGTGAGTTTTCAAAACTCTTAGTATGCACATTTGTAAGTTGAATTGATACCTTTCGATCGGTATATAACTCGACCTGATCGGACAGTCATAGCAAATTTTCCATTCTTCCTGTGTATATATGCTAGTCGCCTTCGCACCCTTCGTGCTGCTTTCGTCACTAGCGCGGACTGCCGTCCGCAGTGATCTCAGGGATTTTTGTGAATATTAAGCTGAGATGATTTTTACATAAATAAGTTGTAGTTAGAGTCGATCCACAATATGTCGTTTTTGATTGTCGCAACTCGAATTTCAATAATACTATAATTGTCAACGTCTTTAAAGGGTTTTTTGTTTATTTTTGATTAACTTTGCTAATAAATGTTATTATAACCATTAATTCAAAGTGTATAAGTGTATAGACAATTCGGTGAATTGTTTGTAACAGGGAGAAGGCAGCACCTCCGTTCCTATCCGTTCCTGATCAGAGCCTACAAGAGATACCGCAAACAAATTCGACACAAAAACTTTTATAAATCCAATATATAATTATTATTTATTCTTTCCGTCTCCGTATCTTTAACTAACTAGTTGTTGTGAACTTTTATAAAACATTATTAAAGCCACTTTAAATTTATTATTAGCTCAGAAAGAATAATAATGTCCTCAAATATATGTGTATGTGTTTAAATATTTAATCTGTATTATGTTTATTGTTCACAGTTTTCAATATGAATTAGCTAAGAAAAGTTCAAAGCTCAAACTCACATATGCTGATGCTGTGATTATGTTTATGAGTATGATAATATATGTATGTATCTGGTTGAATAGTGTCTCATCTGTTGCTGCTTTGAATTAAGACAGCTATAGACTTGGCTAATAGCTCAATTCGCATTGCAATAAAACGCAGCGCCGTTCCACTGAGAAGAAGAAGCTCTTAGACCATTTGCAATTGCCATCAATTTGCCATTGGGGCGACTCCTGCTGGTGTGGATTCAGCACATCTGCAGCTAAATATACTTATAAGTATGTATATAGTATATGTAGTATCGCATGCATATATGCAGTATCTCGAGTAGACGATGGCTCATGGATGCGACTCCAGCGGAGGGACCATAAAAATAAAAGTCATTGACTCAATTTGGAAATGTCTCACACACGACGCTGGAACTGAAGTCCAAGTTGAAGATGTGTAAGAGGGAAGAGTAAAGAGTGAAACGAAGCCAGTTACTGGCCTTAAATGTGGCTCTGACTCTGACTTTGGCTTTGACTCTGACTGTGTCTGAATCAAAGCTCGGACTCTGACTCCGACTCTGACTCTGGCTGCTGGTTGAGCTGAGTTGAGTTGAGTTGAGTTGAGGGGGGCGTTTCAACAGGCGCTTGTGATTATCCTTTCGCACGTTTGACTGCCGCTTGCTTAACAAATCATAAATATTGTTGCTGTTGGCCTGCCTGTCTCTCTGTCTGTCTCTCTGTCTCGTTGTGGTCAGTTATTGATGGTGGTCGCCTTCGATGTTGCGAAAAGTTTCCACCTTTTTTATGGCCGACCGAAAAACAAAAAAACGACTCTCGGCTCGCCACAAAAGGCTTCAATCATTTAATAAGCGCTGCCCGACGCATCGATGCGGAGCTGAACTTGAGGCACGACAAAGGCCACCTTCCGCCGTGTTATTAACTTATTCATAACAATAACAAGAGCAGCCGCAAACGAAGATCCGACCTGACTTCGCATCGAAGTTTCGAATCTTTCAGGACTCAACTCTGGACTCAACGAGCAGCTGGCAGTGCTCAGGCCACGCCCACTTTCCCCTTCAAGTTGCAAGTTCCGTAAATGCAAGTCCTTTTGATTATTAGAATTGCTTAGATTACCCCAATCGCCTAGTCTTCTTTGGCTATATTTTTAGAAGTCTCTCTGAAGTTTTTTTAATAAGCTGCATATTTGAGTTGGAAATGTGCTAAGCTTTGTAGAGCTCAACTTCATCAATCAATCATTGGACAAGAATTTATAGCTGAATGGAAAACTCAGTCACCGAAACGAATGCAATGTTAGCATACATGTTAATGCTAATCATGCACCGTAATCATTTTAAGGTTTATAACAAAACAAATTACATAGTGATTGATTAAATGATATTCTTCAATAATATTGGGAAAAGTTTTACACAAAAGCCATAACTTAAAAAGGAGTTTTATTTTGAGCAAAATAAAATTAAAATTATATTTATATTTAAAATGTTTGTTTTTGTGACCTTTCTATATTGTAGAAGTAAGTTTTAGCTAACTTGAGGTCAAGTAATGTCTATAAGACACCAACAAACAACAACACACAAAACACTTGCCAAAAACGCAAGGAGCATGGCTCGGTATACAGCTGTTTCAAGAGATGCCAATCTCTATCATCAGTACCGTTTGCTGACTTGACCAGAGATCTCAGCCTAATGTCACTTTTGAGAAGCCAAAACCAGTTGTGAATTTTAGGTCTCAAAAGTGAAAAAATAGCTGTGAAGCTGATCTAGCCCTTTGTGTGTTGTTGTTGCCGTCGTTATTGTGCAAATGCCATTGGCATTTTTATTACAATAACAATTTTGGTTTTTTGTTTTCTGTTTATGTCAGTAACAAGAGAGTGCTGCCACTATTTCAGAATTTTTGCGGCGTGTAGTCCGTTTATGTTTAAAATGTTTGTTTTTGTGACCTTTCTATATTGTAGAAGTAAGTTTTAGCTAACTTGAGGTCAAGTAATGTCTATAAGACACCAACAAACAACAACACACAAAACACTTGCCAAAAACGCAAGGAGCATGGCTCGGTATACAGCTGTTTCAAGAGATGCCAATCTCTATTATCAGTACCGTTTGCTGACTTGACCAGCGATCTCAGCCTAATGTCACTTTTGAGAAGCCAAAACCAGTTGTGAATTTTAGGTCTCAAAAGTGAAAAAAAATTATGTTTATATTATGATCTCTTGTGATTATTATTGCTTCACTCAAATAAAATTATTGAATTTCGACATTTAAAAAAATTTCTTTAAATTTATCATTTTTATTGAAGAAAATCCTAAATGTTCAAATATTTTTTAATCGATTCCTTTACTTATATAGTATGTTTTTAATGTCATTGATTTTTTATTTTCAAAATAACAAAACTTTTATAAAAAAAGAAACAAGTTTCCCATGTTTTTATTCAAATCAATATATTACAAAGTATTTTTAATTGTTTTATTTAATTATTTAATTCTAATTAACTTTCATTTTAAATTTACATTAAATGCACTTAAAAACCAAAATATACTAACAAATATCTAAGAATGAATTTATTATTTGGGTCATAAAAATGATATAAAATTAATTTCAAAATAATTTAATTTTTTTTTAAGGTTTAATTTTTTTTCGAACTAACATTTGTGATTCCCGGTAGATATATACATATTTGGTATAGATTCCTTCATTTGAAGGGTATAATTCTCATACATATGAGAGGAGGACTGTACAAAATATACAATACTTAAACTATATATTTTCATTTATTATGCTATATACTTGACACGATTTGCGCTTTAGATCTGAGGATAATGTCAATTTACCTGCATTTGGGCAGTAACAATAACAAATGCTTATGCATAAATTTTATATTGCGTACTATGGGGCAACTGAGACAGCTACCTATAAGTAGATGATGGGTCGTAATCACATAACGCCCATAAATCACACGTTTAGCAATTTTTAATGGTTGCAACGTCGAAGGCAAAAGAATTTTGAATACCTTTTGGTTAATCTCTTTTGAATATCGGCGATGTGCCGACGACAAGGTCAGGCTAAACCTCTTTGTCTCAGTCTCTGTTTCTGTTTGAGAGTCCCAGGGTTTTTTTTCATTATTTTTATACCGTTTTTTTTTTAGGTTTATGTTTATGCAATGCTCCCTTGAACTTTTTGGTTTGGTTTCGGATTGGTTTTTGGGGTATTCGCGAGTCATTGACATTGAAAATCGAGATCACAGGAAATGCTATTCAGTATCAAAATATCATCGCATGGACGGCATTCAAGTGCACATCCTTTAATCCATAATGGTACGAGTATTTAAAAGGGAGCTGGGGAAAACCTATTGGGACATATTTTGGCGTCGGCGTTGACAGCGATTCAGTTTTCCCAGCGGCAAATTTGTCGGTAAAGTAGAAAAACCAAAAATATTAAAGAAGAATACAAAATAAAATAAGAGACAAGACAAAGTAAAAGAATTATAAATAAATGAGAATGAAGAAGAAGAAGAACCCATTTGCCCCGTCCAACAATGTGTTAATAGAAACGTTTTCAAGATTAGGAGAGCGAAGCGGAGGGAGGGATAATTCCAGGGAACTTCATAAAAATAACTAAACGTGCAGAGGCCGCCCAGAACTAGAGTCAGAATCAGAATCAGAGTACAAATCCGAGTTTGAGCCAACAGTCAACAGTCAACAGTCAAAGCCAAAGTCAGAAAAAGAAAAAGAACCAGAAAAAAAGAAACAGATTCAAAATCAAAATCAAGTCGAGCGCCTTTTCCAGCGCCTGTTTCTTAACTCTCCTCTCTCAGCTCGTCTTGATTTCCCAGCGGCCTCTCATTTCATTTCATTTCAATTTCAATTTCAGTTGACCAACCGATGCATTCTTTTGCCTTCTTTCTTCATTCTGCCACTCGGCAGTGAATTTCACTTTCATCTTTTCAATAGGCAGCCGAAGGCGAACACCCGAAAACGTAGCCAAGGCAATTTCAAATCGAGTCTCAATTCGAATTCGAAGATCCTTTAATGTCTAAATTCCTGATGTGTCATACCGCCCAAGTCTCTCGACCTGCGACCTTCGACCTGCCGCTGTGCGCTCTGCATCCTTGATCCTTGATCCTGTTGCTATTGTCTATCTATCTATCTAACTGTTTTCTCCTGTTTCTGTCTGTTTCGTCTCTTTCTCCACCAGGGTCTCTCTCCCTCACTCTCATTTCCTCTTTTGTGCACTCCATCTCCCATCTCTTTTTCACAGCTGCTTGCTGTTGTGAGTCGTGTAAATATTTTCCCAGCGTCCTGCAAACGTTTTGACAGTTTTTATTAGATCAAAATCCGGCTACAAGTGGCATGTGATAAATTGCGGCCAAGAGGAACAGAAGATGATGGCCAGCAAGGCAAAGATAGCGATAGCCAACCCCAAAAGAGATCAAGTGTCGCATAAGTATATATGTATGTATATATGTGCATGTGTGTGTATGTGTGTGTGACTTTAACGCTGGCATTTTCCGATTAGGGAACCTGTGAACTGTGATCTCTGAATTGTAATTGTTTAATTGTGCATATGTGTGTGTCTGTGTTTGAGAGCGTATGTGTGTTCTTTGTATCTCCCTAATCTCCCAAGAGTAAATCGCGCCAAAGATCAAACAAATCAGTTGAACAACTAGCAAATCGAGATGAACAATCGCATCCACAATTTTTATTGAACACTCAATCAGAAACTCTCGGAAAATGAATTCCATTACTATATGTATAATATTCGTGTCGTTCTAGTTTATAACTATAATTTTTACAGCTGTCATACTTAATTAAATAAGTTATGAAAAGTTATATTTCAAATAAAAATATTGCCAAGCATTTATTTTATAGCAACGTTACGATTTGAAAAGGGTTGCAGCTCATCTTTAAAATATCTTATAAATAAATAAAATAAAATATTTTAAGTATGAACGTATAATGCTTTTTTAATTATAATGTTATAGCTGGCTTAAAAACGTGTTAGATATGTGATTAAAAAATCGCTTTAAAAACTCTATAACAATACAAAAGTTGTTAAGCAGATATGTAAAATAATTTATGTAGTGTATTAAAGCCCCAATATTTATAGATAAAAGAAAATTCGTAAGAATTTCTTAAAATATATTTTTTTTAAATACTAGTAAATCGATCTGATATCTAAAGTAAATCCATAGCATAGTTCTAGGCATAGTCTTGCCTACCCGCCCACTTTTACCCGCCCCATAATATGGGCCTATCACGGTCTATTTTATCACCAGTCCAAGTGCTCGAGTAATCGAATTAAAAGCCGGGCGATAAGCGAAGGCATCAAATGCACGCCTAATAGACGACAATGGGAATTGAACATTGAGCTGCCTTATAATTGTATACATGTGTGCTATTTGTGGGATCGTATAAGTATTATTAACAATGTGTGTCATGTGGATAATGTGGCTCGTTTTATGCGGCAATCAGAATAATCAGCAGCCAACAAAGGGACACGGCACAAAGTGGCAGCGGGTGGTGTCAACTGCGGCAACAACAACAACAGCAACAGTAACTCTATTGTAAGCATAACAATAACAACAACAACAACAACAACAAATATAACAAACACAACCTCAATAACGCAGCAGCAGTAACAAAAAGAGGAAGTTAATCCGTTGCCATAATCGCTGCATAGCGCCACAGCATGAGGCAACTGCAACTGCAACTGCAACAGCAACAGCAACGGCAATGGCAACGGCAACAACAACAACAAAAACTCCTCCGACACCATCGAGGAGCTGAGCAGCGCGAGGAGGTGGGGCCCGAGGATGGACCAGGTCCCGGAGTAAGCCCCCATTGAAGTGTCAAAAGAAGCACATTGAGTGTGCGTGTGTGTGCCCGATGCTAATCTGAATAAGAGACACTGCAAGTTGATTCTACTCGTACTTGTGCTGCGAGTATGAAAACTGAAAGTAAGCAAATGTCTTTTACTCGCAATGTCACTTCAAATGCTCTATAAACATTACATCTATCAGCTGTAATAAGCATCAAAAGATAAATAGCTAAAAATTAAAAAAAAAATTATTATATATTAAAATTCAAAAAATAAAACATATTATATATAAAAATAAAAAGACCAACAGTAGTAGAAGTTTCGAAATAGACTTAACACAAACATGAAATAAATAACTCGAAGATTGAAAAAAAATTGTATAAATATGTTTAGCGATAGGATTTAAGGTACTAAATAATTTAATTAAACTCAAGTTATCTTTATTTCTTTCTATTATAAGCAGTAGGAAAAGTATTAAGTATTATATTAAAATTATTAATAAAACAAATCTTACAAATAATTAGATCAGAAGAGAATTTAAATTAAAACAATAAAATGTAATATTTAATTTGTACACAAAACTCAAAAATAAAATGTCTACATTCAATTAAATCGTCCATAATAATTATATAATATTAGTTTAAATCAACCATATGATTAAAGTGTTTTCTCTGTTGTATCTCAAAGAATTAAAAATGTGTTTAATTTTAAAAAAAATTACATAGAAAGTGAAATGGTGACTAGCACACTCATGAAATAAAATTAAATAAATAGACGTAAGAAATTAGCAGAGCTTATTATTTATTTATTTTGCACTCCCTTATAGCTTTCACGTATGGTTTAAATAAAAATTAAATACAATTTAAAAGATGTGTAAAGACGAAGAAATGACATCAGGCATTTTTTTTTTTTAGTTTTTATCTTGTAATTTTTCATTACACAAGCATTAGCTATAACTATTATAAAATAAAAGATGCTTGGAAATATATTAAGAGTAGAATCCTTATATTGACTTCTATACAAATATTTAGATCGTAAGACAAAGTTAAAAAAGTGTCTTTCGTCATGAAGTGCTTACCCTTTAGAGCATTTCAATTAATATATGTATATTGACTTTTGTTGGGGCCTGAACTAAGGAGCCGAGTGCTCAGACAATGCCTATATAAATATTGTGTAGTACTTTAGCATTTAACAATAATAACAACAACAATAACACGCGATAACAACAACCACAACAACAACAAGTCAGCTCTTTTGACCATTGCCATAATAAACAAACAATTACGGTTTCATTTTTTTTTTTGCGCGTTGCAGTTGAGGTTGTTGTTGTTTAAGTCGCAGCTAGTTGAACCCGCGCCCCAAACAACGAGCATCTTCACAGCAGTTGGCGTTGTCTTCGCCTGGAGTCAAGTTGGTTCCATTCCATTTTTTGTTGAATGCAATTCTTGTGGCATTTTGTGCGATGCGCCGCGGGGAGCAAAATATTTCGCACAACAAAAGCTCGCGGCGCGATAAGAACTCAACAATGGAGTCGGCCCAGCAACCAGCAAACAAACGGTCAGCAGCAGCAGCAGCAACAAGAACAGCAACAGCAACAGCAACAACGCCGACAACTACAACAATAATAATACAATAATAACAACAATGTTTGGCAAGCACAACGACACTTGGCAAATCAAGTAAAGCTAATCGCTGGCTAGAACGGACGTTGAGTCGGAGGGAGAGTCGGAGGGACGAACGTAGGAACGGAGGGAGGGACGGGCTCGTCTTGTCTAAGGCCAACTAATTGCAAGCAACGCTGATTACTCATACGCCCCCATGTCAAACTCGTATAAAGCATGTACCAGAGAGAGAAAGAGAGAAAGAGAGAGAGAGAGAGAGAGAGAGAGAGGCGGCAGATACAACATCAGGTACAACAACATGACAAGCAGCGCGACACGCAAGAAACATGGGACAAACAAGAGACGCCGTTGCCTGCCTGCTCAAATATTTGTTAAACTTGACACCAAACAAAAGAATTTTACCGAAAGGATTTGAATGAACCGAAAAGCGAACAATGCAAACGCGCGGCACGCAGGAATGCGACGGCGACGACGACGACGACGACGTCCAAGATCCAAAATCCATGACCGTCACTACGAGTGAGATGACGAAAGGGGAAGACGGCGACGAGGCAGCAAATCAAACACAACAAATCGCCAGGCAAACACCAAAATCATTTTGTACAACAAAGAAAAAAAGACAGTAGGACCAGCTCGGGAAAGAGAGGGAAGAGGGAGAGGGGAGAGGAGCGAGACCTAAGACATCAATACAGTGGTACCAACTATGCCATCAATTAAATCACATTAAATTTAATTTAATTATTATTTTAATACTCAATCAAACGCCAAATTATCAATTAAAAAAAAAAGAATTACATATCAATTAAAAAATTAAAAATAATACCATCAGCTTTTTTGAATAAATTTATGTTTGTATAATAAATAATAAATGTAGTGAATTAATAAATTTATGTATACTCGATAAGCTCTCAATCAAAAATGAATTTAACGTTTGACCTGTTGAAAATAAATGAAAATATATAAATAAAAAATACATATTACTAAATATATTCTAGCTTATGAGAAAGGCTTTTTTATTTTAAAAGTGAAGCACTTAGCGACTTTTTACTGAAGCTTGATTTTTTAAATATTTGTACACTCATTATATCATTTTTAAATATTTACTCAATAATAATTCCCAATGACTCAGCAGATGGCTCTAAGACCAAACATTTATTTATTTATTTAGGATGCAAAAGCTGCTGTTTTTTTCTAAAATAAATGTATATAATATAATACAAAAGTTGAAATAATGTCACTCACCGAAAGCTTCCAGAATTTCGAGCATTTGTATAAAGCTGATTTATTGTCATCCTAAACTTTCTGAATTAATCTGAACTATTTTTAGCAATGGTTTTATATAATGAATAAACCATTAGTATAGAGTCAAATGTGTCCATAGTACGATTCTACACAATGAATCTCGGGCAATTGTCTAGTATAGTATTTTTTCAAGCGCTAATGCTTGAAATTAAGAAAGAAGAAATTAAGAATTGGTTTCAATATTTATAAGAAGTCGTCTTTAAAACTTCTTCAAAATGAAAACATGACATTCATGTCAATTCGACGAATATTCAAACATTCCAAAAATTTAGCTTTGAAGTAAAATATTACTTCGGACTAAGTAATCAACACATCGAGCTTAGCACTTTAAATAGCAGGGATTGCAAATAAGAGCTATGAAAAAATTCGAGCACTGAAAACATGATAGGGACATTGAGAAAATTGTAAATAAGAGATATGGTTTAACTTCTAGAAATAAGTTTTATATTCAATTTTAATTATAAAAATTCAAAATAAAAGTTACTTTCCAATTATTTTCATAAGAACCAGCAAATAACTCTTATTTCATAATTTTTTTCAGAAAACATATAATCGTTGCGATCGCTGGTAAATAATAAGTTTATTCTTGTAGTGCTGGGAATTAAATAAACAAATATTAATATAATATTGTTCATATTCATTATTTCTATTATTTATTCAGTTTTGCTTGTATTATTAAAATCACTGTGCGTTCGGTCGTTGGTTAAGGAATCGAAGCCTTCGATTCGCCCTTGTCCAGATCCAAGTGCTGACGCGCGCCGATCCTGGGCCGCTGCCGGTTGCAAGTTGCCGGTTGTCGGTTGTTGTTGCCGGTTTGTAGGTTGCCGGTTTGTAGGTTGCAAGTTGCCGGTGCCTAACGCAGTTATCAAAAGCGTTGAATTATGGTCGCGGTGGCTGCCAGCTAAATGAGCAACACGTTGCTCTGGAAGCAGGCGACAGGAGACGGAGGACAGAAGACAGAAAACAGAAAACAGGAGACAGAAGACAGGAGGCTGCTGCTCTTGCTGCTGGCTGCTGGCTCGTTTCGTGGCGCTATCGCATTTGATCTCGTTCTCGTTTGCCGGGCTATGGGATCGACCCGCAGGCATCAGCCTAAGTCGAGGCCTCGGTCGAAACCGATGTCTGTCGTGTGAGCTAACAATGCGCATGATATCATTCATTTCCCATTTCGGTTTCATTCATTGAGCTCTTGGCCAAGTGTCGCCGTCTGCGGCTGCGGTGTTCAGTCTAATTTCATAATAAGAAACATCTTCAGAACACACAACAATAAATGAAAGCAACCAATGTCCATGGTGCGCACTTTATGCGTATGTGTGTGTTATTTTGTTTTTTTTTTTTTATTAGTTTTATTGTTGTTCTTATTGTTAACTGGCTTGGTATGTGGAATGTGGAATGTTGGGCATTTCCGGTTAGGCCTCTGTTCAACAGCTACACGTCGTTTTCTGTTTCTGGGGGCGCCTTCTAAATAATAAGTACTATTGCGGAAAATCTAGAATACCAAACCAAAAGATAAGAAGTGACTATTCACCATTAATGTCACCTAATCAAATAAGCCACACTCACATATATACATATAATCAAGCAATTGAAGTGTAATACTTTAAGCACTGCAACGAATGCGTAATCAAATGTTTAGTCTTTAAAGTAAATCTTTAAATAGCAATCTGTAACAATTAAAGATATATAATATTATGCAATAATAATTGAATAATATAACCCAGATACATATGCCATAGTTATTTCAACAATTTCATTAATCTATAAGTTATTTTCAACTTCCAATCTCTTCTAACTTAAAGACAAACCTTGACTATAACTTGTTAATCCTTTTATATTTATTTTTACATTCAAGAATACTGGGATGACTCAATTCAAAAGGAGTTGAAAGCATAAGATGTCTGCGAACTTTGATCCATTTCAAAAATGAAAACAAAACCCTTGAATTCGATGCTTTTCCAAGGAAGAAACACCACTTGAAAAGAGGTTTCATATGGCACAATTACGTTATACTCGAATAATGCAATTGATTCCTTCAATTGCTTCCTATTCCCGATCTCTTCTCTTCGGGGGATGGACTGAGACTGATGACTAAGTGCGTGTCTAGCAGATCGCCTTCAGTTGCCCTCATCAAAGTCAAGGGAGGAATCTTTTCTGCGCCGGCGTGGCGTTTCAGATTCCCTAATTACTGTCTGTCCAGATTATAATTAATTTCATTAATCATACGCCGCATAGGCTGCAGCTACATCAAATTGTCCAAATATTTCGCAGTTCAGGCATCAAATTTGAATAGGAGTGTGTGTGTAAGGGAAAGGATGAGGACTGATCAGGAGGATGAGGAGGATTATGACTGATGAGGGGGGTGAGGGTGATAAGGATGGTGAGGGGTAAGGGGTGAGGCGTTTGGCGTTTGGCAGCGGCATCATTGTCTGTCCACACACCGCAGTCGCAACCGAAGACAGCGACGATGACGATGATGATGATGATGATGATGATGATGATGATGATGATGATGATGATGATGATGATGATGATGATGATGATGATGATGATGATGATGATGATGATGATGATGATGATGATGACGATGATGATGATGATGATGATGACGATGATGATGATGCTGATGATGATGATGATGATGATGATGATGATGATGATGATGACGATGATGATGATGATGATGATGACGATGTCGGTTGATGGCCATGGCAACGACACCGCCACGGACAACATAAACATCCTCCTCATCGTCTGTCCTCGTGTTGCTCAATGTGTTGAAACATGAATGAATCTTGTTCACAATTTGGCAACAACACGTTTAGCATGAAACGAAGGACGACAATGGACTGTCCCTCCGTCTTCGTCTTCGTCTTTGTCTCTGCTTTTTTTCTCTCTCTCTCTCTCACTCTCTATCTTTCTGTCTCTGCTCCATTGTGTGTATTCCTAAGATTCGACATTCGACATTTAGGTATTGGCACCACCATCAGCATCGGTGGCGGTGGCGGCGTCGCGTACACAAATTATTAGCAGCCTCTTCTCTCATCGCTCGTCTGTTGTCCACTGTCCACTGTCCATCGTCTGTTGTCGCTTGCCTGGTTAGTAAAACATCATGTCGCTGTTAAGGGTACCAGGCACAGCCTCTGTGGTCCAATTCGAAGGCATCCCCCTTTACCTTTTAGCCCCCCCTCGCAGTCATTCTCTCTCTCTCTCTCTCTCCCCTCTATCTGCTTGCCTGCGGTGGTCGCCACTGCTGCCTAGAAAATTATCTGCTTATCTTGTCTTGTGCTCGCTGCGATCAAATGCTTATTCATGTTCCTTGGATTCTCCTCTCTTCCGATACCAGCTCGACAAAGGGTATCATGACTTTTACATAACAAGTAGTCGCAGACACCAACAAATTTCTGATAATCATCAGCTCAGTGCTCATGCTATTTGTGACCATCGACGATAGCCAAAAGAAGTCGTAACAAAATTCGGTCAAATATTGTTAGTCGAATAAAATTAATGGCTGAATAAGAAACTTATCGATGTTAGTCGTCAGATATTAATAATTATAATTATAATAATCGTCAGATAGAGTTGGAGTTACACTTTAAGGACAAAAATAATTGCCTAAATTAAATTCATTATATATTAAATCAATGTCTAAAACAGCGGTGGTCAAACAGTGGCTCAATTTTATGACAAATTGATGTCAAGCCAATAATAGAGATTTTTAATTTTGATTTTGAATAATTTAAGCCTAATAGACACTGTCTTCGAAAATAAACAGTAATTCATGTTCACAAGTTTATACACAGAAAAAAAAAAGCCATTCTAAAGTATTAAGTATGTTTTCAGGACTAAGCTGAACAATCAAGTCTATATTGGGATTAAAATGGGAAAATAAGCCCAAATTACTTGATTCTCTCTCGGCCTCTCTCATTTCAACTGGTCCGGTGGCTCAGTGGTTAGAGTCGCCGACCTGTTTGACCTGGATTCGATTTCCCCAGTCAAACATTCCCTTCAATAAAAAAAAAATGTTAAAAAAAAAATTTACATAAAAAATTTAAAAAAAAAAATATTAAAAAAAAAATTTTAAAAAAAATGTTAAAAAAAGTTTAAAAATTTAAAAAAAAAAAAAAAATTAAATTAAAAAAAAATGTTAAAAAAAGTTTAAAGAAATAAAAAAAAAAAATAGAACAAAAAAAAATGTTAAAAAAAAGGTTTACAAAATAAATTTATTTTATTTAAGAATTTCAGGATTGAATTCGGGATTGAAAAAATCAAGTCTTTCATACTTGGTTTAAGAAAATCCGAGATTACCCCACTTCTGACATCGTTTCGGATTGAATTCGGGCTAAATATCCCGGATTTTTTTTTCTGTGTATTATTGATCGGTTTTATATATTGCAAATTTAGAAATCTAAACACTTCTATTCTGATTTCTTTTGAAAAAGAACAGTTGTTGTTTTTTTTTAAACACAATATCTTGCAAGTTTTTGGTGTAGACATATATGTAAATCCAAGTTACAGATAGAGTTTTAAATCAACTTATTTAAAACATTACTAGCTTAGTGAGAGCAATTGGCATTCGGTTTATGTTGAATTTTAAAATTGCGCTGCTCTTTTGTTGTTGTTGTGCATTTAATTTATGTGCTTGACGTGACACTTGCTATCGTTGCGTCTTTAGTTTGTCTCCCTTCACTCTTCGCTCTTCTTCCTTCCCCCTTTACTCTTCACTCTTTACTCTTGTCTCCTCGCTCTTTTCTCTACTGTCTACTGTCTTCTCTCCTCTCTCTTTTCTGCCCGTTGCCTGCGAAATTCGTCAGGCACATCGCAATGGACGTGAACGTGGCCATCGATGTGCTGATGTGAATATGTCTGAGTATGTGTATGGATATGTGTATGGATACGTGTATGTGTTGGCCAAGGGGAACAGGGAACTGGGATCTGGGATCTGGGATCTGGTCATGGGCCGCCTAATATGCGACAGCCGCCGCCTGTTAACACATCGGTGAACCTCAAAATATGAAAACCGAAACCGAAACGAGCGCGCCTGGATTGGGATTGGATTTGGTAAAGGGATTGGTAAAGGGATTGCGATTGGGACCCCACAGGCGTCGACGTCGGCGTCAGCATCAGCGTCGACGTCGGCGACAGCAGTTGAGCGGAGAGTTGCTAACGAGGTGTCCAGGCGGACGACATTCGAGACGGTAAGACTCGAGAAGAGGAGAGGAGCGGAGCGGAAAGGAGAGAGAAGAAGAAGAGAAGAGCCGGCGATTGAATTTCACACGTGGCTTAGTGTCCGCCCGCATTAAGTGCGCTTCAGCGGCCAGATAGAGAGAGAGAGAGAGAGAGAGAGACAAAGAGTGAGAGTGAGATGGTTGTTGATTCTTTTTCCTTTTTTTTGGCGAGTGGGCGAGCTTTTATGCAAATGCCCTGCACATCGCCATCTTGGCTGGCGATGGCTGCTGATCCAATCGCCATCTTGGACTGACTGTCAATTGCGACTCTGGTTGCAGTCAGCGACGCAGTCGCAGCCGCAGCCGCAGTCGCCGTCAGAGTTTGAGGCTTAAAGGATGAGGCTGTGAGGCTCCACTTGCATTTTGGCCATGGTCATTGTTCTGTGGTGCTGCCAGCAATGATGACATTCCACAGATTAGGCACACATATACTGACAGAGAGAGAAAGAGAGAGCGCGAGAGAGAGAGAGAGCGAGCGACTTAAAGAGAGAGATAGGGATAAAAATAGAGAGTGAGTGCGAAAGGGAGAGACTTAGACTGAATGTTGCCAATGGACGGATGACGGTGCCATATCCTGTCCAGCTTCACGGCTGCGTATGAATGAGTTATTTCGGACTTAATCGCACTGCTTGCATCTCGCCACGTTGCAACAACAACAACAACAACAGTAACAACAACAATAACAAAAATACCTTTGTCCACGTTTTGTTTTTAGTCCCGGCTTTGGTGTCCTCCATTTGATTGAACTGCTCAATGAAATATGCAAATTTGTTTGCCGTGCCCGCCGCCGAAGCGGTCGCTTAATCAACTGCAAGGCAGCGCTGACTGCCACAGGAAAAAGAAGCAGAAGAAGAGGACTAGCAGGCAGACTACACCGTTTTGTGCCTCATCATCATCATCATCATCATCATCATCATTATCATCTTCATCATGTGCATCATCTGCATCATCGTCACCGTCACCATCACCAGAGTCACCAGAGTCGCCATCGTTGGGTCTGCATCTCTGAGTTTCTGAGTTCGCATTCGCGTCCACGTCCGCACATTTGTGGTCTTTTGGGGCAATCTTAAATATATCCTGCTGGTGGGTAAATTTTTCTCTTATGTGCTTTGCGTTTTTTTTTTTTTCTTGCCACTTTTATCGGATCGGCGGGTCACAGTCACGATTTCTACAGTCAGAAGTTGCAGTTGCAGTTGCAGATGTGGCTACGTTAACTTCTTTGACTGTTGCCAGAGTTGCCAAAGTTGTTGCCGCTGCTGTGCAACAACTCGTATTTTTCTAGCAGCCAAATGTCCAGTGTATTGCCCCTCCATTCCTCCTTGCTACCATCAACATTTCTAGGCAGCAAACTCTAATTGAACTGTTCAACCGCTGGAGGTGTGCTAATTACATTTAATTACATTTGTTAACAAGACACTTGTCAAAACATCAAAAATGCAATTCAAACCACTCCTAACGCCACTGCCAAACTGCCAAACTGACAACTGAAAACTTCCACCTGGCGCAGCTACAATTCAATCAGTTGTAAACATTTCGCAAATGGCCAATTGGCCATTAAAATCTACCAAAATTGACTCCAGCTGAATTTATTTAAAATTCGGATAATATGTACACTACTGGCCAAAATAATAAGGACATTTTTTTTTTTACTATATGTACAATCTATTGTAAGTCATTTTTTTTCCTAAATTTTTTACAAAAAATGTTTTATTTAAAAATTCTAGGAGTAACTGCAAAAAAAAAAATATCAAAAGTCTCTTTGCTTGTATTTTTTTTTTTATAATTTTTTGAAAATTGTTTAAAAGGCACTTATTCACATTTTTTGTAAAAAATCGAGGAAAAAAGTTAAAAAAGTAGACATATACAAAAATTCAAAATTTTCAATGAGTTAAGGAAAGATTTGCACCATTCAAACGGAATTTAATATATTTTTTTTACTGTGAAGACTTGACTTACAATAGCTTGTACACAGAGTAAAAAAAAAGTGTACTTATTATGTTGGCTAGTAGTGTATATCTATCTTAGATTAACGATTAGAGTATAGAAATTGGAAATGACAACGTAGTATATATACTTTTTATGCATAAATCTTATTAAGACTAAGTATTTGTCCTTACATAATAAAATAGTATAAAAGCATCTATTTGGTTGCTTTGTCTTTTCCCTTTTTGCAGCAAGGTATTTACTATTTAATAATGTATTTTTTAACTTTTTTTTTCATTTTATTGTTTTAACATTCTATTGACGATTACTAATATCAATGATTCGGCGCTTTTGAGCTCCAGTTCTGGCTTAAGTTTGGCCTAAGTACTGACCAAGAAATTAATGGATTAATGTGGCCAAAACACAACATGGCAGCTATACGTATAATTACAGGGAGCACCTTTTCAGATATTAAAATTTTGGAAAATATTGGCTCTCCTAGAGAGCGGCATCTACGGATTGACGAAGGCATTATCAATAAATACATTTAATAGTTTTAATATCCAACTTTTTTTTACTTACATTTCGAAAGGTTTGAGATGAGCTTGAAGAACTATATAAGTATGTTAATATACCCTGCAGTTCAAGCATATAAAAATTCATCCAGAGAAAGTTAAGCTGTTTCTGGTTGCCAAAAAAAATATATAAAATAAATTCTTAATTAACATACTACAACAAATGAATATTTAATGTTAATTAAGGATTTAATGGCTGGTCTGCACTGGCGAGAAATATAAATATTTATAAAGAAAGACAAATTCACAAAAACTTTGCATTGAAATAAGGAAAGCTAACATTGTTTTTGTGATCAGTCAAATCAACAGTCTTCATTCAACTTTTTTACATAAATGTGCCTATGTCATATTTATATATAATAAATTAGAAATCTTTTTATATATTACAAAACAACCCATTAAAATGAATAATTTATTTAAAGCAAATATTATGAATATTGATATTGGTATTTAATAATAATTTTTAGCATTTGTTAATATGTATGTAACTAACATAATACTAAACATATTGGACAACAAATTTTTTTTTATATAAATAATAATAGTTTGATTTTTGTCGTGGATAATTTGTATGTTTTTTTGTTCTTTGCCATAGTTTAACAATAATAAAATAATTAACAAAAGTAAGACCGTTTCAATTAGAACTCAGTGATTAATACTTTAAAATTTCGAATACATTATTTATTTAGAATTATAAGCACATTGTTGAATTTTGTTCATACCAAACTAATCATACTGTGCAATCTTCTGGAATATGGAAATTATGATGCCCAAATATAGTGTTTTTCAAAAATATGAAAATACAGTATTAATATGGAGTGCATAACTTATTAGATTGTGATTTGTAATCGATAAAGTATATGTTAATCAAACATAAGAAGATTTCAAATAAGGAAGAACTTTTATTTATATTTTTATTTTTCAAATCAAACTCTGGTTAGGTCAAATTTATTATTACAACTCAAGTAGTTCTTATAATTTAAATCTGGCTGGTTGATGCACATTATCATCGTTTTCTTTTATTTATTTATTTATTCCTTTGATTCCTAACGCTACAAGACAAGTCTTATAAACAGGGATTAAAACCGAAACGAATATCGGTTTCAGTTACGGTTTCGATTATGTTCAGGTTTAGGTTTTCGGTTATAGGTTACGAAAAATCTTTGAATAAAGGTTTCGTAACGGTGAACCGGTTTTCGTATGTTTCGGTTTTGAAATACCGGTACGGTTTCGGTTCACAAAAAAAAAATTTCTTTGTAAAAATATAATTATATTAACAAAATAATAATAATTAAAAAGGCATAACTTTCTTGATGTTTCATTTACATATTTATTTCACATATAAATCAAAATTAAAAATAAAAAATAAAATCAAAAATAGGATACAAAACTAATAACAAATTATCAGAAGATTGCAAACAAGACCTATGAGTCGGAAAAAAAAGTTCATAATTTTTTGTTTTTAATTATTTTTAGTTTGTTTTTTAAATTTGTAAAACAAAAATTAATAATTAACATGCTTTTAAAATTGTATTTTAAAGTTATACTAAATCTTATTTGCAATTTTTAAAATATCAATTAAAAATAAAACTTTCTTTAAATTTTTATTATAAAAATTGTAAAAAAAATGTATTTTAAGATATATGAAAAACCGAAATTAACCCTTATAAATGAAACGGTTACTAAACGGTTATTTCGGTTTACAGAGTTTCGGTTTAAAGGTTTCGGTCAGATGAAAATTTTTTTTTTCGGTTACGGTTTCGGTTACGGTTTCAAATTTCAATCGGTTTTTACCGGTTAAAGGTTACGGTTTCGGTTAGGGTTTTAATCCCTGCTTATAAATAAAGACGCTAGTCATACTTAAGATTATGATAACATTCAAGTTTTGGAAAAGATAATATCTTAGAATAAAAAAAAATTTAATTGAAAAATCAATTCTTATAATTCTTATTATTATTATTATTCATATAAATAAATTATTTATTTACAAATGATTTATTTAATTACAAATGATTTTTTTATTACTATTTTTAATTATTTTTAATTGTTTTGTAATTTTGTTCACAAGAGAAGGATGTGAATTTGAAGGGAAAGATAATATTGATAAAAATATCTTTATGTATATTTATGTATTGTATGCATCTCGAGATACGCAATACATTTAATTCGGCAACAGCTACGCCCTCCTTGAGCTGGCTAGTTACTAACTACATACATAAGTACTAACTAGTCTCAGGCTCCTATCTAGCCATGATCTAAGCCAGTTAGCTGGCAACTAGCGCCACTTGTTTCACACTTGGCTACTGCACATACACCACATGATAGTGAGTTTGGCTCAGTGAGTGAGTGTGTGAGTGAGTGTGTTTGAGTATACTTTATGCAATGCGTATCTGAAAGATATACATAAGTACTCGCACTTACAAACGTGCATAGTAGCAGGCAGTTAGACAGGCCAACAGATTGCGCCTATCGATAACGTGACTGTGAATGCGACTCTGACTGCGACTTTGATTCCGACTTCGATTGTGGCTTAATATTTGCGTTTGTGGCGTTAATTATGGGTTTCGCAGTGTCTTTGATTGTTTATTTGTTTGTTTTCGTTGGTCGTTCGCAATTCGTATTGAATCCATTGAGAGGATGAAGTCAAAGTTAAAGTTAAAGTCGAAGATGGAAATGGAGATGGAGATGGAGATGGATATGGAGACGTGTGTAGTTGGAGTCGTTGTTGTCGTTGTGTTATGTTGTGTTGTGTTGCGTTGTGTTGTGTTCTACAATTGTTGTTGGTCGTGTAATTCCGGTTCGTGCAATGATAATTATATTAATTTGCCATCGAATGAGCGGCAAGTGATATCGTTGCTGTTGGTGTTGTTGTCGTTGTCGTTGCCATTCAGTCAATCAGTCAGTTTGTCAATTCTTCGGTACGAGTCTTGCTTATCAATTTGTGAGCTCTACTTGTATCTGTATCTGTGCATGTGTTTCTGTAAATGCATCTGTATGGGGTGTAGTTATCGAGATGGCAGTTGCTGTTGTTGCATTGGCAAAGTTGTCCAAGTTGCAAGTTGCAGTTGCAGTTGCCATTACAAAACAATTGAGATTGAGGAAAATCAAAACAAGTGGCATTGTTGCTTTGAGATACAAGTCTAACTGCAACTGGCCCAAACAGCTGATGTATCTATAATTATGCCAGCCAAACAACCGACAACAGATACAGCAACCGCCAACCGACAACAACGACAACAATTGCGCTTGGTATTCATTTAACTGTGGAATGCATCTCAAAAAGGCCCATTGCATAAGTGGACTGAGAAGCAGAGAGCGCATTCGTTTGCTCAAAACCAAATGCCAGGATATTCGATACAGTAATGCAGGGCACAAATCAAAAAGAGAGAGAGAGAGAGGGAGAGAGATAGAATGGGAGGGAGAGAGGGAGTTGCAACACACGGGGGCAGCCCTGGGCTGCGTCAATGTGGGCATGAAAACGCGTGTAGTCGGATACCATACCATATATTATATACCTGCCACTGACTGAATATCTTTCCACTCCTTTCCACTTCACTCCACAACACCTTCACTCCTTTGCCCCTTGTTGCCCTCCAGCTGTATCTGTAGCTGAAACTACCTTCTCTGCGTGTAAGACAAATGAGCACTCAATTATCGTATTTCTGCTTTAGCTGCTGCTTCATTTGTCTTTCGATTTAATGTGATGGAATTGGATAGAATGGTATGGGATAGCATTCGTCATTGTGATACGAGTACTCATAGTACTAGTATATATACCATCGCATGATACGAATATCACTAATAGATAAATAATTCAAGTTTTCTTAAATAACACAAATAAGAAAATATTACTGTATATACATATATACATAAATTATATATATTTTAATACTAATGCAAGGAAATTTTATGAAATAGCTTTGAGAATTTATTTACCATTTTGATGAGACTGAACAAGTAATAAGCTACAAATTAAAAAATTAATCGAATTGGATGTTTAACAATGCATGCCTGGATTTAGTTAACTAATCAATATCCTGTTCAAGGTTTTCACATTAAATGGTGTTTTTTAGATATTTCGTGCTTTAAGTTGCTTTCCAATACCTAAGAGTCTCCGATTATTGACCGGCACTCAACAAACTGATGTTAGATAAATAAAATTTATCCTGCATTTTTATTATAAAGTATTTAAATATCAAATCAAATGCTAAAAAAATTCCTAAATTTAAAATAATGTTCTGTTTCTAGCTTCGATAAAACTGAAAATGAACTTTAGTATCGTAAACAAAATTTAAACATACTATTTTATTCAAGCATGCTTTACGAATCCCAATAAAAGCCATTTAAGGTCAAACAATTCTTTGAAAAACTTGACAAAATGTTAAGAGCTTTGAACTATCTGAAGTCACTTAAATCTTAACTAATTAACGACGTATTTGTATTACTACAATGGTAGCCATAAGTATTTTGACACGACTTAAAGTTAATTCTACTTAAAATTTTAACTAACTTCATGTAAAGTTTGGCATTAATGGAAAGGTCATTTGAATTCCTTTTAAATGATACAAAACTGTCCTTAACCCATTAGGTTCCCATTGGAAATTTTGAATTTTTGTAAACGTTGACTTTCTAAATGTTTTTCCTTGGTCGCAAAAGAAAAAGGTTTTGATCCAAATAGTTTTTTCAAACAATTTTGATAGTAACTTCAAATTTTTTAGTATCTTTTTTTTATTAATTTTTGAAAAGTGCATGAAATTTGCTTTTTGTGTGAAAATAAGGAAAAAGTGGCTTTTTGCAGTTTTCAAAAAATGATAAAAAAAATTCTAGCCATATACATTATTAGTTAAATAATGCGTATCACATTTCTAATATTGACCACACAAAATTACTTTCCAAGGGTAATTTAAATCAAAGTAAAATTTTTTTTGAATGTTGATAGTACTAGAGACTTATTAGTGTTACCTTAATTTATGATGCTAAGAATCTCCAAGTGTGTCGTCTTTTTGTCAAATTTAAGCTTCCACAGAGCTGTCAATATTAGGAAAAATATAAATTAAATGAATAATTCTAGATAACTAATAAAATTGTGAATTCCAAGCTCGTCTCGATACTTGTCACTTGCTTACTTTGTTGCTAGGCAGTCAGTGTCCGAAATTATCTTTTTCTCTACCTTTCTATCATTTATCTCTGGTCACAGTGCTCTCCTCCTCCTCCCCCATGTGCATGTCCAGCATAAGTTCTCTGTCCGCTCGCCGATTTGTATTTTATTGTCTCAGACGATCACCGCATCATTCTCATTCTCATTCGCATTCTCAGTCGTCCTCAGTCCTCAGGTTGGGCTTCATCCTCATCCTCGTCACATGTGCAAATGGTGGTCCAATCTGTCATTCCAGCTGGCTGGAGCTGGGGATCTTTGAGACTGTGGACTTGGTCTGTGTAAGTTCCAATCGGGACTCGGGTGGTCGTTTCGGCTGCTCAGGCCTCGTCGCCGATGTTTATCTCGTGAGGCAGTTCAGTTTAGTAATTTTTTTTTTTTATTATTATTATTTTTTTTCTCAATTTTTTTTGTACTCTCTGCCGCTGTCATTCTACCTTTGTGTGAGGCGGTCGAGGCGGCGGCGGCGGCGGCGGCGGCGGCGGCTGCTCATCATCTACTACTCCACTCAGTTTTGCCTCCTTAAAAAATAAAATGCGGAATTATGAATCGGCATGTTTTACATGTGCGGGAGGTCTTGTTGTAAAATGAGAAAAAAATGCGAGAAGAACATGAAAAGAAGGCAAAGTAAAACACACATCTCTATATAGGTATATAAAATAAAAAATAAAAAATGAAAGATTGAATTGTAGTGTCCGTGTCCGAATCCATGTTCATGTCCGTGTCCATGTCGATGTCCGTGTGTACCTGTCGCTCAATTCTTGAATACGAACCTGTTGCCGTCAAATCTTGAATTAAATGTTGTGAAATTGTACACTTCAAAACAAAAACACACACAACGCTTCAAGTCTTGAGTCTCGTGTAAGTCGTAAGCGAGCACACGACGCGGATGAATCCTGATGACGATGATGATGGGAATGAGGACGCTCAGAGTGGAATTGAGACGGGAACGGAGACACTGAGACTGAAACGGAGACTGAGACGGGGGACTTAACGACGACGACGACAAAAAAAGGAACTATCATTCTACATAATTATTAATCTCGTTTTGGGTATTTCAATGTCTTTTGTTTTGTATTTCTTTATTTATTTTTTTTGTCTCTTTTCACTCTTGATTTTATTGCAATTACCGAGCTCTCGCTTTGTGTGGTCTACAAGTGTGTGTGTTTGAGAGTTCTCTTATATTCAGGTGAGGCAAGTAGCAAGTAGCAAGTAGCAAGTGCTCCATTGCTGTGCAAGATTAATGGCTACTCATTAATCAGAGTACATCAGTTGGGCGCCATCAACAATTTGTGCAACACTTGTAGCGCTTCCCTATGTCTGCCTCCTGTCTCCTGTCTCCTATCCCCTGTCCCCTGTCCCCTATTCCTGTCTCTTGCCCCTCCCTGGTCCCTTCGCAATCCCCTACCAGTTTTCCTTTCTCTCTCAGCTCCTTATCCTTTGCACTCTGTGCTGTGTCTCTCTGTCATTGCCATTGCCATTGTTATTTGACACTTTTGCCTGGGCCAATCAACACCAATGCCAAATGAGGCGCCATCGTCGCAACTGGCAAACTGGCACCACTGAAAACACCACTGGACATCAGTGGTCATCATCAGTGGACACCACCGTCATCGCATTACTTCCACACCAAATAGTTCAGCCTATGAAAATAATAACTGTGGGAACCGCATTTTGTGCCTCCGTTCTCGCCAAGTTTCGCCTCGATCGTTTCGGCTCGTTCGCTTCATTGCCGTTTTATTGGTTGAAAATAAGTTAATAACATGGACGTCGTCGTCGGCAAGGCATACTCGTATCCCTATTCCCCTTATCCCTAAGCCCCTTAGCCCCTTAGCCCCTATCAACCTTGTCCCTATCCAAGACTCAAAAGAACAACAAAAACAATAGCCATGCAACAATATTGCCGACTCTGGAAACTCATCGACGCGGCTGCAGCGGAAGCCGCATAAGGTCGCTTTCAACAGCTAAGCCAAACAGCCAAAGTATATCATCATAACCACCTACTTTTTGGACCTCGCAACGAGCTACCATGCCCCAAATCCCCCAATATACCCTCCACATGCCCCTAGGCAATTGTCGGGTCCATCCCGATGAGAGGGAAGCAGCGCCAACTACTACAACCCTCAGGCCAAGATTCCGTCTCCGCGTTCGTCTCCGTCTCTGCCTCCGTCGCCTTTCTTCAATTCAACTTCAACTTCAGCATCAACTCCAACAACAACTCCAGCTCCAGCTCCAACTAAGAGACCAAGTCGCAACTCCAAATCCTGAAACTGAATGATGAAGGTGTTGGTGTTGTTGTTGGTGTTTGTGTTGGTGTTGGTGATGATGATGCTGATGACGCGGATGCGTCTTCGCTTATTTTTGATACCCTTCCAGAGGGTATTTAAACTATGTCACGCATTAGTGATCTTTAATAATTGTAAGTAACTATTTAATAATATTAATTAAATAATTGAACAACTCTTTAGGTCAACTTTTCTTGGTTGACATTTAATTAAATTAATAAATAAATAAGCTCTGTGCAAAGTAGTCTCTCAGTTAGTCTCAGTTATGTCCTTATTCGTTAATTTAAGTTTTATCTCTTTAGTTTTTAGTTAATATAATTTGATTGTTAACTATAAACTTTTATTCTTCAATTCCCTTTTTTATTCCATAAAATTTATTTTTATTCAAATGATTTTATTCGAAAATAACTACAACAAAACAGATATATGGAATCGGTCGAAAATGAATCTGTATTAAGAAAAATAGTTTTGGGTTATTTTTTAGATATCTGCACCAATCTTGGTTCGGTATGAATATTTTTGTTGCTTTGTTAAATATTTAAACCAAACTCGCATATATTGAATATCCAATCGGACGACTATATCAAGTAGCTGGAAAAAACTAAGGCGTGTCCATTATCTAGACATTTTTATTCGGGTCTTCACTATAAATCGTTTGAATATTTATATTAATTGAAATTATTAAAGTCTATAAATTATATTATTATACTTACACATACAGAATATTATGAATTTAATCAAATTGCTTCTAATTAATCTCTTGAGCTTCCTATTATTTCTTTTGATTTTTCTTATAGAATTTATTTAAGTTGAATTTGTATACTAAATAAAATAAAATAAATATGCATAATTCATGATTGCAATTACCTTGATTGTCAACTATTAATTAAGCCCCATTCAATGTAGAGTGTAGCGCATTCGTTTAGCCTGTTTATTTCTGGCGCCGCGATGCGATGCGCCGCTAAATGGGATCAGTTTTGGTAACGAGTTAACGAGTTGATTTCACTTCAGCGATTGCCGCCGAACCCGAACCCGAATCCGAACCGGATTAGCAGTTTGCATCGTCTTCTTCTACTTGTTGTTGTTGTTGTTGTTACAGTTGTTGTTGTTACTGTTGTTGTTGTTGTTGTCTGCGTCTCTGACTCTGACTCTGGCTGTTGGCTCTGTGCGGTGGCCATGGCCAATGTCTACACAACAAGGTGACGGCTTATAATGACGGCCGCGGCCGGAACGGACAGTTACCCGACCTAAGACTGAAGCTCAGACTGAGGCTGAAACTGAGACTAAAGCTGAGACTCAGACTGAGACTGAGACTGAGACTGAGTTTGAGGCGTTTGCACCTCCCATGGCCAGGCTGCAACGCGCTCCTGTGGCGGCCTTTGATGCTCATGCATGTGTTTTCTTTTCTTTTGTCTTGCTTTGTTTTAGTTTTATTTTATTTTTGGGTGCCCCTTGTTGGATGTTGAACGTGGTTTCTGGTCTCTGGTCCGTGGTCCGTTGTCCGTTGTCCGTCTGTGCGTCGTCTTTTGGGCTTTGTCAGGGGCGTTGCCCACTGATCATCACGCGTTTGCGCTCCTTTTTTTTTTTTGCTTAATGGGTGTTATTTTGTTTTGCCGTAAATATTTTTGCAATGGGCGCTAATTAAGTTTGGCTCTGCCGATCTGCATCCTTCGCACATTGTTATGTGTGAAACTTTTAAATTTCGAGAGTCGGCAAACATGAAAACACTGCGCACAGCGCTCCACCAAATTGCCGGCCATTAATGGGGCAGCATCCCCCTCTCTGTATGTGTATTATTCCCTCCCTCCTTCCGCCCGTCCACTGGACCAACTCTCGCATTTGCTACACGCCATAACCGTTTTGGGGGCAAGAGTATTAAGCCCTGACTCGGACTCTTTGTTTTTATTTTATTTTTTTGAATATTTTTAAAAATAAATAAATGTTGAAACTTATTAATTTAGGAACGCATTACGTATACGCACGAGCAAGCGCAGACTTCGAGTATGAATGAATGAACCTACCCTTACTGCAGCTAAATAAATATGAATGAACTTGTTTTATCAATTGTTGGTTATCAGCAACTACAACTATAACTACAATTACAATAAAAACAACAGCAAATACGTAGCCCCAACGCTGCACAAAAACAGAAGAGAAAAAGAGGAAAGGGAGAAAAAAACTTCATTAGCCGTGAATTATATTAGAGTCACTTTTGGCATTCGACATTCGCCGTTCGACGCTGCATTTTAGTTGCTGTTTCAAATCGATTGGACAATAAATTAGCATTATGTGGTTACAATTTGTGTGTCGTCAGAAATATTTGCGATCAAAGTCATGGAGTGAGCTGGCAGTTGGTTGTTGGCAGTTGGCAGTCGGCAGTCGGCCAAGTTCAAAGACCGCAGCCGACTGCAATCGCTCCTATCCATAGATACCTGAACTTTGCAGCTGTTTAATTATTTATTTATTAATTGGTTGTCAAATGATTTTCTCACATTTTACTACTCTATTTGGGGTTACCATTTAATTTTTCAATTAATATGATTTTATTATATAATACCAGGGATTAAAACCCTAACCGAAACCGTAACCTTTAACCGGTAAACACCGATTGAAATTTAAAACCGTAACTGAAACCGTAACCGAAAAGAAATTTTCATTTGACCGAAACCTTAAAACCGAAACTCTTTAAACCGAAATAACCGTTTCATTTATAAGGGTTAATTTCGGTTTTTCATACATCAAAAAAAAAAAAACGTTTTTTCAATTTTAATTTCCATTTTTTTATTTAAAATTTAAAAAAGTTTTATTTTGAATTGTTTTTTTTTTATACAATTTTAAATACAATTTGAAAAGCATGTTTTTTTTAAATTTTTATCATAAAAATTTAAAAAACAAAAATAATTTCAAACGAAAAATTTTGAACTGTTTAAATTTTTTTCGATTCATTAATCTTGTTTGCGATCTCTGATATTTTGTTTGTCTTGTATTTTATTTTTGATTTTCATTTTTAAATTTGAGTTTAATTAAATTTTGAATTTTTATTTGTGGTATTCATAATCGAATAAGTGCAGTAAAATAAATTTGTTTATTAAAATATATTTATTCCTAAAATGTACCTAAACTACATTAAACTGAAGAATGTGTTACATACATTAAAACATTAAAAAACCGGTTCACCGTTACGAAACCATTATTCAAAGATTTTGCGTAACCGATAACTGAAAACCTAAATGCAAACATTGCCAAACCGTAACTGAAACCGATATTTGTTTTAGTTTTAATCCCTGTATAATACTGTAATTATTTTATTTTTATTATTTCTATGGCTATTTATTCCTTTTGAAAATTGTGCAATGTAAATGTGCACTTTATTCTCATTTATAATATATCAAATATATTCTGATCTTTGACTTTTTAAACACAATATATTTAATTATTTAATATAATTATTACATATTTATATATATATTATGCAAATAGGTTAATTGTCAAAATCTTTTACAATTATTTGAAATTCAAATTAAGTCTGCAAATATTTACTAAGTAAATGTCAACTTAAAGTACCTAGTCAACAAATCAAAATATAAAACAGTTAAAAAAAGTTCGAAAAAATTACATTAAGTTTAAAAAAAAAATTTAACATGACTTATTTAAAAAAACTAATTAAATTTGTGATTATCTTCAATAATGTTGCATTTGTTTTTTATTAAATAAATTTACATTTTAATTTGTTTCCACAAAATGTAACACTTTATTGGAAAGTAAAAATATATCAAGATGTGGCATTAAATTATCGCATCAAATTTCAATTAACTGAGACGAAATATTGGCTTGGTATTCAGCAAGTTTGTCATATGCCAAATATTACTCATACGCCACCGTCATGCATTAGACATTACCAAGTAGCTCGGTGTCTAATAGCGAGCATATAAGGCAATAAATAAAGGCGGCTCACACGACCCGGTTAAAATAAAAACCCAATTGAATCAACATATGTACCACATGCATGCCAAATAGGCACATTAAATGCCGTAAAGGCCCCCGAAATGAGAATCAAGGTTGTTGTGGAGGCGAAGATGTTGGTGGAGGTAGAGGTAGACCTAAACGTAGAGGTGAAGTCGCTGCTCACCCCCGGCAACAACTAACGAAAGATTGGAGTACAATCACAATAAATAAATAAATGAAAAAAAAAACGGCGCGAAAAAACCAAAATTACCAAATGAAAACTTCACGCCCACGCCTCGACACAATAGTTTAAAAATAGCTTGGCCCAATCATGCGGCGAAAATACCGTTTACAGAATGTGAGGAAGGGGGGGGCGGACACGGAGTCGCCTCCATTTGACGACGTCTCCATGAGTAACAAATGCTCAATACTTTATAGATTGATCATGTTTTTGGTATGGTGAAATTTAGCTCACCAATTTACGTGTACAACAATGTTTATCGCCTTCTCTGTCCGTCTTCGATCTCGCCATCTCTGTCTGACTTTGACTGGTCTGGCGGTTGTCTTGGCGTGAAACGGCGCGAAAAAATTCATGAATGAACCCAAATGAGACGCCAGCAATCAACAAGTGAGTGTATCTCTCTATGTATTTGTGTGTGAGTGTGTGTGTTGGAGCGTGAGAGCGAGCTTCGACTAGCCGGCTGCTTGGCAGACACCGGCGCGTATGAGTAATATCTCAATTCTGGTGAAATTGAACGGAAATAACTGAAATTTTGTACGGGCTGTGACTGTGACGTCGTTGCTTAATTCTGTGTGTGTGTGTGTGTGTGTGTGTGTGTGTGTGCGTGTGTGTGTGTGTGTATGTCTGTGACCCAACACTGCTCACCTGTGTTTCACACTAGTCACGCCAAGACAGCAAAGTTCGAGCCGGCGATGAATAATGTTTTGTACCTCGCCAACCCCAAGCCCTGGGGTAAAAATCGGAAGTGACTGAAGTGAATGATAGGCAGAATAGAATACTTAGTTTACCCTGTCAGTGGGTCGATTATGGCAGTGAAAGTGAGCCACATAATTTGATAACGTGCCACGCCTATCAATAACGTGCTGTCGCCTTATCGATAATTTCCTAAATTGGCCTTTTTTATTTTTATTTATATTGAAATTGTGATGTGTTGTTCCGGCATAATCGTCAAATGCCTGCGCTCTCTTTTCATTTTGTTTACTTTCCAAAGACAGAGAGAGAGATACAAAGAGGGAGACAGAAATAGAAATAAAAATAAAAAGAGAGAGAGAGAAGCAGAGATATCTCAGGTACGCTCATGCGCTCAGCTCTCAGCTGGTTGCGTGTGATATATGTAGATTGAACAGCTGATCGAGCTGTGTTTGTGTTTGTGTGTTTTCTCTCTCTCTTTGTGTGTGTGTCATCAACGTACGATACTGAAAACAGCAACAACAATGGCAAATGAAATCAATGTCGTGGTCAAACCAAACAAAAGAGAGTCAGAGTCAAAGTCACGCGCTCAGCGTATCTAATGCTCAACGCTCACTCAACGGCAGCTGGTAACCCCCTAACACACACACACACACACACACACACACAGATACATAGAGACGGAAGAGCGTAAGAATATCTGGGAGAGAGTGTCTCATAAAATGACTGAGCTTCTCATTGCAGTTTTTAGCGGTAAATCTAAAGCAAAGTTCTCAAGGAACTCAACGTTGAGCTACACCAGATCAATAAGATTCAGTTAATACATAGATAATTTTAATTTCCCAATTATAGATTATAAACAAAGTATTTATTAGTGATAATCTTCAAAATTGTTGAAATTAGGTATATCAAATGATTTTACATTTGAATTAGTTTCTAAAAAGTTGAACACTTCATATAAAAATAAAAATAACGAAACTTACAATTATGCAATTAATGTAAACATATATATTTCAGAATGTGTAATGACTTACATCTTACAAATCATCTGATTGAAAATAAATGTAAAGCTTAAAATAATTTTCTTTAAATTAAAAATTGACTTTTGTTTATTTATTTTATATAAAAAATAATTTTAATATTATTATTATTATTATTATTATTTCAATGGCTCGAATATATAAAAGATGGTTTTGTTTACATGCAAAATTTATTTAGTGTCAACTAAGAGAATTTCACCAAAAGTACTTTAACAAAATAAAATTAAAATGTAAACTGAAACGACAAAAAAGCAAATTTTATATTTAAATATTAACAAAAATAAACAAATTAAAATTTAATATTAAAAATTGACTTAAAGGTTATTTAATCATTATTTTAGATTTTTACAAAGTTTGTGCCAAGCTATCGTCACAATCGATGTGCCCCATTTTCGGCCTCCCACATGTGATGTGTGTAGGGCATCAGAAACGCAGTTATTCATTGTTTTTTTTTGCTTTTCGCTCAGCTGTGGAGAACGAACGTTCGCCGGCTGACGCTGATTCTCACCTGACACCGACGCTGATTCTCACCTGACGCCGACGCTCATCTGGCTTGAGCGTTTTTACTATACATACGTGTGTATGTATGTGTGCAACAGCTGTTGGGGGAATTCGAAAGCTCTGGAGTTTTTGGCATTAGCTTGTTCCTAATCGTATTGCCGAAATTAAAAGCGATTCTAGGTGGACGAAAAGGTTAAGAGGGGTGACAAGTGTTTGCCGAGTCACTCCATCATTATTATCATCACTATCATCGTTATTATTATTATTATTGTAAACATAATTATCGCGACTAACTTTAATGCGAGCACGCTGAGTGTCAGCTCACACACACACACACACACACACACACACACACACACACACACACACACACAGTCAGATACAAACATGAGACTGTCAATACACTCAGCGCTTACTCAGCATACGTGTATACTCAGATACACTCACTCATATTCACACACACACACACACATAGATAGAGAGAGAGGCGGTCGCGAATCTGCGCGCCACACTCACGAATAAATGACTTCTGCTCATTAGTTCGCTCATAGTAACTGAAGAGTTCAGTTCGCACACAAACACGCGTTTTGGACTGTGCTCTGCTTTTGATTTTGACTCTGCCACTTCCACTTCCACAACTGCAACACCACGCTTGGTGCTGCCTCTTTCTCTGCTAAACTCGACACTCACTCTCTGCAAGGTTGGCAAATACTCATACTCGCACTCGAATACCTATCGAGAGGCCCCCGAGACAGCCAACGAATTCGAGTTCGATCGCCAGGCAATCAAATCAAATCAAAACAGGCAGTCAAACGCAGCGCGTCGACATTTTTCCAATAATACGAGTATATCTTGCAGATACTCCGATATTTTTTTTCTTTTTTTTCTTAACTGCTGTCGTTTTGTTATTACGTGAAAAATTGTAATATATCCGCGAAAATACAGACTGTTACAAATTTGGTGAATTAAAAGTGATAAAAAGTTTTGTGTGACGCAGCAAAATTTCCATTTCCCAGCGGAATTTCCACAGGACTCATTGGAGAATTGATGTGTAAATGGTGCGTATTTATTTTCAGTTATTCACGAAACTATTCACTTGAGTTGGAACAAATCAAAGCTCGCTTGACATTACAATTTTTAATCTTTGCTTTTATTGTTGTTGTTGCTGTGCATTGTGAAAGAAACAATTTGTGGGGAACCCGTTGTCCTACTGATAAACTATATAATAAATAAATGAATATAATGTAGAGTATTTACTTGTGGTTACTAACAATGAATGGCCCTGTAACAAGTACACAGAAAAAAAAATGCCGTTCTAAAATCAAGTTTAAAATACTTGAATCAAGCCTGCATTTTTTAAGTATGTTTCCAGGATTAAGCTGAACAATCAAGCCTGAATCGGGATTAAAATGGGAAAATAAGCCCAAATTACTTGATTCTCTCTCAGCCTCTCTCATTTCAACTGGTCTGGTGGCTCAGTGGTTAGAGTCGCCGACTTGTTTGAAACAGACCTGGGTTCGATTCCCACCAGTCAATTGCATTCAAACATTTTCTTCACTAAAAAAAAAAAGTGTTAAAAAAAAACAATAAAAAAAATAAAATAAAAAATATTAAAAAAAAATTAAAAAAAAAAAACTAAAAAAAAAAATAAAAAAAAAATAAAAAAAAAATTAAAAACAAAAAAGTAAAAAAAAAAATTAAAAAAAAAAAAATAAAAGCAAAAAAATAAAAAAAAAATCTTAAAAAAAAATTTAAAAAATAATTTAAATGTAACAAAAAACATTATTTTTTTTAGCCTGAATTTAAGAATTTTAGGATTGAATTCGGGATTGAAAAAATCAAGTATTTCATACTTGGTTTAAGCAAATCCGGGATTACCCCACTTTTGACATCGTTTCGGATTGAATCCGGGCTAAATATCCCGGATTTTTTTTTCTGTGTACGTGATGGAATTCGCATATCAAATATGTGATAAAGTGATTAGAGAGGGAGACAGGAAAAGGAAGTGTAAGAGCCCAAAGACATTTACTATATTTAATATGTAAAATTAATAAATTATTAAGTTACATCACTGTCATAACAATGTACACTATAATTTAAATTCAATTGATATTTAATGCAAACACCTGTCGACACTCGTATTCCATTTGTGGGAATAATTAGCCAGTTACCCTGACCTATGTACTAAGAGATTGTACTAAATAAGTGGGAAATACATGTGCAAATACATGCTTCGAGAATTCAGCCTACTTCGGCCCATAAAATGGGCAAACATAACAAAAGTTAAGCTGACAACGATTCCGGGAAATCGCGCACTTATCAGCGGGCAATGCAGAAATGCTGAAGAGGCTCGACCAGCGAATATCCTGTTATCACTGATATTCACCAGCTAAATCTATGTAAATTTGACTAAATGACTATGATAACTTCTAGCGCTTGGAGTCAAATAAATTTTAAAAAATAAAATAAATAAATAATATTTTAGACTCCACTCCTTAACCTTCTCGTGATCTTGGACATTTTAAAAATTAATCTAAACTTTCAGTCATAACCACCTGTATCAATTTATGAGTACAGGGTATAGAACTCTGATATATATATAAATATTTCAACTTAATAAGTAACTGCATTTGAAACTCAAACTGAAAAGATGTGAGGTGAGGTGAGTGCGTCTAGGTCAAGTTTACAAAAGCCATGTTCTTTTGGCCTGGCCACCAAGCGATGAATAAAGAGCAGCGCCAAATGCCAAAACATTTTCAATTCAAATCAAGAGTCAAAAGCGAAACATGTGAAATTAATTTACACGTTCGGGGCGGGCGGGCGCTTTGCTAAAGTGGCTAAGAGACTGTGGGGAAAGGGCAGGGAGGGGGGAGTGGGGTAGAGTTTGGTAAGAGCAACAAGTCAGAGCGTGCGCGATGCGATGCGTCAGCAAACGACGCCGGCGTTTTTTCGGCATGGACAAGGTCCGGGCCACGACAACAACCGACAGAGAGACAGAGAGACAGTGAGAGGGAAAGAGAGTGAAAATAAAATGAAAAAAATATATAAGAAAAGACAAGATACAATACAATGGACAAGAGACAAACGGCCGATGGCAATGGCAACGATTCCAACTCCAGCCAACGTTGTATTTCACAAAAGTATGCAAGTTCGTTGACTTTGTAGCGCAGTGTATGCAGAGATTCGTATATGCTCGGTGATTCAGCCCAATTTAGACTTTAATTTTAAATAATTATGTCAGCCGACACACACAATTATAGCAGCAACAGCAACAACAACAACAATTGCCATTGGAAATAATAACAAACGATAACGATAACGTACCACGCACGTTTTAGCCAAATCGTATTTAACAAAGCCTTATAAAAATGTCTCTAAACAAATTTATAATGCAAACAATGCGCATTTGCATTTAATGGGAATCCCCTTAATCCCAACCAGCTTCTGCTCCTGCTGCTTCTTCTTAAGTTATTATTAATCATTTAATTTGCATTATTTGATGCATTATATTTAATATTTTTTATTTATTATTACTTTATTTTATTATATTTTATTAATATTATCTATTATTTATTTTCCTGCTCTTTGACAGACGACAAGTGTTTGTTCAACAATCAAAACGGCCAACACAAGGATAAGAACAACAGCGTCGCAGACGGCGAAGCCGCTAACGCCGCTCAGCGCCCGAAGACGTCCACAAATTCTGAAATCTTCGCTGCCCCTCCTCCTTCCCGCCTTCCTCCTCATGTGCCAGCTTCAGCAATTCGCGGGCGGCGGCGGCTTTGCTCTCGCAATGGCGGTTCCCGCTTCCGAATCCAATTCCGCTCCTGCTTCTGCTTCCTCCTCGGGACCACTGAGCAGTCTGCCCACATTGTCCACATCCCCACTGAGAGCATTAAATCGAACGAGGCGGGTGCAAAAGCGAAATGGCGGCAGCTACATCAGCTTCAAGGAGCGCTTCCACCTCGAGCTCAACAGTTCCGTTCTCGACTGGAGCAACGGTTGCGGAGGCAACTGGACGGGGCCGGGGACGGAGGAGCAGCCCAGCATGGTGAGGCCACAGAAGCGATGTGCCAAGCATAAAAAGGTGAGTAAAAATTACAGTGTGCTCTACTGTAGGATACCCTGTGCCCAGGCACTCCGATAGTTTTATTCGCTCATACTAAATCTTAATTTTCGACCGACCGTTCGTATGGCAGCTATATGATATAGTGGTCCGATTGAAATTTTCCCATATGAGTGTATATATAATTACAATTTAATTGCTTATTTATATATTAAATAATTATTTATTTTAATATAAAAATAATATTTATAGAAAATGTCCAATAATTCCCACATGAATTAAAGTTCATACGATCAAAATAAAAATCCAAGCTAACCAAGAAATCGAATTCAGTGCATAATTAATTCCTAGAAACATGATCATGGGAAAGTCCAGCAACTGGACAATTTAGCAGCTTATCGGTTTTTTTCATACAAAGAAAAGCAACGCTTTCGTTAATCGCTATATCAGGGAGAAATTTCCCAACATTTAGTTAACTTTTGGGAAATTTTAAAACAATTCAAATTGTTTTCTTTTATTTTTTTAAATCCACCTAAATACTTGTACTTTAGTTTGTTGTCAATATTGGGGAATAAATGTATAATTTTCATCAGATATCAATTTATTATGACTGAGATATCTTTAATATATTTAGGTTGGTATCATGATATATACATATTTTAAATACTTCAAGGACATTTTTAGTTTAAAAATCATTAAGCCTACTTTTTGATATTCATTTTGTTTTATTTTCACCATTTTTAATGCAATTATTTAGTAATGAAGAACTTATTTGAATCTGAATCGCATATTAATCTTGTCTCGCCTCTTTCCTTTATTTTTTATTTTTTGGATCTTCAGCTGCTTCGCAACTTACAGAATAAAACTGGCCGTGAGCTGCGGCAACTGAAGGCAGAAAATAAACTTCGACATCCCGTTAACTCGATCATGGCGCCGGACACTTCCGCCAATCAGGCCATTGACATCTCCCAGAGAAATCGATGGAAGGTGCAAAGCGGCCAGTACAATTTTCTGCCTCGTCTTAATGTCAGTGCCACCCCTAATGTAAGTATTGGCTATTTTGGATGTTAAGTTCGTCTCCTCACCATCATCACTCGAATCCATTTTCATTTCCATCCAATCGTGAAGTAATCAAATTGATTAGAGTCTTTTGCCACCGGGTCACGTGAGTGGCCATTTCACCGTTCACCGTTCACCGTTCGTTCGTCATTGCGTAGGTGCAAAAAAGCGTCACAAGCTAAAAAACAAGTCACAACGCAAGTCAGTCATATGAGTTGAGTTCAGTTCCACAATCGTGAGGGCTAACTGCGAGGGTGGTAACGAACTTTCTCGGCAAATGATCGGCAATAAAATGAATTATTTCAGTCTGCATTCATCAAAAATTGCTGGGAATAATTTTAATTTTATGTTAATAAATATGAATCATTAACTCTTGGGATCATCATCATATAAATAGCATTCAAATAAGTTATTGTTTTAGACAGGAACAACCAGTCTAGAACTAATTTGCTGCATAAACAACTTTTATATGTGTATAGTAATATAAATACAAGTAACTTTTGAAATTGAGAGATATTTTATAAGAGAAATGGACTTACTCCCTAAATATACATATATCGAACTGCACAATTATTGATTTCAGAGGGTACTTTTTAAAGCTAAAATTAAATCAAATCAAAAATAAATCAATCAGCCCAATATTTATAGCTATTATACAGCACCCATAAAAATAATCAGTCCCCCTCTATAGATAAATATTATTCTATTTTCGAGTCAAGTTTTGAGTATTCCTGTCACAAAAAAAAACAAAAACAAATGAAAAGAACTTCGCATGATATGCAAATTCAAGGGGCACGCGACCTTTGTTGAGATCACGTTTTGTTGGAACTCAGAGCTGAATATGAAACCAATTACCCAATGCCCAGTTTGTTTGGCTAATTTGTTGTGAAAACAAAGCAGCAATTGAGTCGAGAACTCCATCAGAGACACGCTATTACGCTGATCGAATCATAATCTAAGATATATTTTTGTATATACATACATATACAGATGCCTTTTAATTTGGAAACTGATCTCAATATTCAGTATGCAATGATGTGCTAATAGCCAAGTACACACATAAGCACACACACACACAAAATACGAGTCACGCGATATCATAAAACACAACAGAAACAAAAATAAATCTTAATAAAAATACCGGAAAGTATATAGACAATATAAAGATTGTAGGCAAAGCGACAATCAGGTAAAAGTTATATCAAACTGCATGAATGAGTGTTGTGGTGGACTGAGGCCCAGATAAGATCGTCACCTCTAAGTATGAATAATACCCAAGTTAACTGTGTCACTTGGCCGATAGACAATGCACGCTTACTGGCCAATTGTATAGGCTCGATTACTGACAGTTTCTATCAAATTAATCAAGCTCAAATCTGCGTATAGGACATTTCTAGATTGTTGCAGTTCTCATTTGGTTAGCATGAGTGTTAAAACTACAATAATAACATTTTTAACAAAATACCAATTTCAACTGGATTTTCCCTAAATATGTGTATTAGTAATTTTCAACTGTGAACTCAAATCAAAAGCGACAGCTTGGACTCGACTTTGAAGCTTGTCTGTCGAAAGCGTCAACTCATCATTAACACCGCCGAAAAGCAGCTTAGCTAGCTATCGCTGTCTCTCTTACTCTCAGTCTCTCTCACACTCTAACTGAATCTCTTTTTTGCTGATCGCACTTTGTGCTGAACTTGGTTACTTTTGTTGATGGCTAATATATTCTAAACTTAGACGGCCAACATCATCATCAATCTCATTATCGTGCTGTCAATTTACATGCACTACAATTGTACAATTGAGTATGAGTATGAGTATGAGTATGGAGGTGTGTGAGTGCGGGTTTTAGTGTTTGCTTAATAATGGCATAACAATGTACAGCTTTCGCTGAATTTCTCACTGGCGTCACTGGGATAGGAAAAAAACCCAAAAAATTGGCAATTTGACATGGTTAAATAGGCGTTAAGCAATAAATTCTAAGCAAAACAAGCATAGTAGCAACAACAATAACAATAACAACAACAATAACAACAACAATAACAACAACCATATCAAATGCAAATAAACGTCAAACATCATGTTGACACTTGATGACTTGCTAACCGATTATACTTAACAATGCTTACGAGTCTACGACTATTCGATACGAGTGAGGCAACTCTGTTTCTTATTATTATTCTTGTAATTATGATGACGGTGCTCCGGGAAGTGGGAGTGTGCCAGCTAATCAGCTATTTATAAACATATTTGCCAATGAGTCGAACTTGCGCAAATCACATTAGAAGAAAAAAAAAAGTATAATAAAAAAACAAAGTAAATAAAAAGCGTGAATAAAGTATAAAAATATGGGAAATACTTACGTTGCACACTTTTCCTAAGAACTTGCAACTCGCGTGGCATTTTTTTGACGTCACGTCAAAAACCAAAGTATTTCGCACATATTTAAAGCCGATAGGCGGCACAATATCTCATATGTTATGTTTAAGCAATCTTGGCACTCGCATATAGTAAATGACACACACACGAAGCGGAAGAGAGGCAGAAAGAGAGAGAGAGAGACGGGCAGGGACAGAACGGTAGAGAGAGAGAGAGAGACAAGCGCGATACGAAGCGCGCGCTCGCGTGAATCATGCGAATGAGCGAGCCGTGGATTCCCCCGGCAGCGGCATGAATGAAACGAACGAACGCCGATAGGCGAAGCAGATGACGATGACGATGACGGGCCGACAACAACAACAACAACAACCACAATAAGCAACGAGCGACAAGCGACAAGCGACGAGCAACTGCCGACGTCATAAGCACGCGGCCGCGAAATGCGTTGCGAAACCGAAAGCAAAGCGAGGCGTTCATGAGCGAAGAGGATAGAGAGCTGTGGAGTGAGTGTGTGAGAGTGTGTGTGAGAGTGTGTGTGAGAGTGTGTGTGAGAGTGTGTGTGAGAGTGTGTGAGAGAGTGGGTGTGAGAGTGGGGTGGGCAACTAGTAGAGCGAACAACGCAACAAATAGGTAAGCGGGCTTGGTTTTCACTTTTAGGCAACGGGTCGTATGATTGATTTTTTTTTCGATTATTAATCAGCAAAGAGTTCACTCAACTTCCAAGCAGTTCTATTAAGGGGTGAGGGAAGATGTTGTTGCTAACTGGTTTATTCATCCATGCGAACCGGTTTTCATTTCTAAACCACGTGCTAAACATTTCCGATAACAGTTTACGCGATGCATATCGACAACATAGCAATTATAAGTTCATGCATCTCAGAACTCTGAATAAAATTGAGCAACGTCTTCATTTTATATTTATGTAAAATGTTCGTATTATTTTATTGTATGACTTGGTCTCTTAATTATATGTCTCTCAATTAAAAGTAGTCGCTGTCCTGAATATTTTTTTGATTTGTGAAGTTGAAGAGTTTTCATAATATCAATTATTTAACAAGAGTAGATTACTTCAAGACCTTATGAAAAAAAAGATAAACATGACATGAAAAAGTTGTACATTTAATAAAAACTCTTTCAAAATCGGAGATCGTGCCATTATAAGGAGTTATTTATCAAGCGAGCTAGCATACATAATCGTTCACAATAATTTGCATTTGATATTCATATCACAGTTAATCAAATCTGTTCGATAAGTGTTTAATTTAACTAATTTATCATTCTCTTGCGTTCTCTTTCTATCACGTGTTTAGTTGCCGCTGCGACGCGTACATCACGATCTGCAATTCTACGTTGCCGCCTTCAGTTATCTGCGCCACGCCCAGCTGCACTTTGACTACGAAAATATACGGAAGCAGAGCGTCATGTCGTCCGAGTTGGCGCGTTACCGCACGAGTGCACGGAATATCCTGTGCTTCGTAGAGGAGGCTATAAATGCCACCAATGTTTTGTATGCGCCCAGCCAGAAGCATAACAAGCATCGTGGTGGCAAAATGCCACTTTTGGGTCGCGTCAAGACCGTGCCGCGGCTGCCCATGGAGAAGCGTCTGATGAGGTTCAAGACGCCGCTGGTGGAGCTCCACAAACAGGCGCTGCTTGCGGCCAACAACAAACCTGCCGCAATTCCGCACCAGCCCCATCAGCTGGATGCACTTTTTCTCAAGTATCAGTACATCGAGTACCTCAAGCAGATGACGCAACTGCTGGCCAGACAACGCAAGAGGAACTGCATCAGCACGAGTCACAGCACAAAAAAGGTGCCAAAATCGCCACGTATTAAATTCCATCAGAGGCGGCCTAAGGGAACGTAGTTCCAGTTCCAGTTCCAGTTCCAATTCCAGATCTGAGCGCATATGACAAGGACAAGGACTAAGCATGTCCAATACCCAGGCTAACTTAATTCTATAATATTTTATTTATTCTACTCGTAATTATCTACCTTTAATTTATGTACTGAAAACCATTCTCAAGAACGGCTATGACATCCGAATCCGAACTTCGAAACGCCCATATAACATTTCTAGTAACTACATTAACTATTTATTATCAACACATTTTTTTATCTTTCTCATATTTAAAAACATATTTTTTTTTATTTAATAATTATTATAATGATTATTGTAAGAGCTCGCCGTATTATTTATTTGCAAACACATTCCTCACACATACCAATTTGCACATTCGCTATAAATCGTAAGTTAAGGTATTCCCTACTCTAAATAAAAGATCGCACGACTTTTGCCTTGTATTACAAAGCTGTGATAATAGTTGATAGACTACGCCCATCCAATACGAAACACGAAACACGAAACGCGTACGCAAATATATCTCGCCCAGTTGCTATGAAAATGCATTACAGATCCATAAGTATTATATTTAAGTCCGGTACTCATATGGTACCTAAATTTTTTTTAATAAAATTACTATTTATACTACTGTATAACATTTATAATTAAATATATTGTACTACAAATTCAAGTACAAAACTGAACTATGAGCGTTTTTTGTGGTATTTGACTTAAAAGGTCGCGTTGGGGTCTATAGCTTGATTTGATTTTTAACTGGCTGAGATACACAGTTGTTTTATGTGTGTATATTTAAGATGAAAATATTTGGATTTATCCAAAGACAGGTGCAAGATCGTTGACAAGACAACAGGACCAATTTGATAATTACATTTACAATAACAAATCTCTTGAAACAAGTTTAAAACAAAATTTTGAAAAATTGTTTGGGGACTTTTAATGTATCCATCATAGACATTTCTATCTATTTGAATTCTTTTGGATTTAAATATACGATCAGAAGAAAAGGATTTAATTGAAGCTTAATAATAATAAATTAATTCTTACTAACAATAATTTATTGTTAATTTATTAAATTTTTGTTAAATTGAGATTTGAAACAATAAATGAAATTTTTGGCACAGGAAAAATTATAGATAGGAAGAGGAATGCAATATACAAAATGGTTTCTGTATTTTCTAGTGGCCTATACTAAGCATTGCTGGGCAAAATCAAATCAAACAATAACACCTGTACAATAACACGAGTACCTCTGGGTCCAATTAAATAAAATGTATCTTTATGGACAGCCTAGCTTCTAGTTAAGTTTAACATATTTATATTTACTATTCTACACACCAATTATCAGTTATTTTTCAGCTTGATTTGGAAATGCATTACAGGTGGAAAGAATTCAATTTAAGCAGCCTTTATCGTTGATGTTTAGTTTAGTTGTCAACTAATTTATTTTCTAGATTTTTATTGGCCCAGAGTGTGTGTGTGT
Organism: Drosophila subquinaria; assembly: GCA_037043405.1. Taxonomy (NCBI): domain Eukaryota; kingdom Metazoa; phylum Arthropoda; class Insecta; order Diptera; family Drosophilidae; genus Drosophila; species Drosophila subquinaria. The sequence continues at coordinate 3,308 of JBAMBL010002852.1, read as the reverse complement.
GTGTGTATGCGGGGGGTCCTCTATTAACGTAGCGCCATATCAATTACATCAACTCGAAATTTATTCCCACATCTCTTGACTGCAGCTGCATTGCTCATACGCAGCGTATGCCAGCGATTGCAATGCGATCGGCTTGAGAATGCAAGACAAACAAAACAAGACATAAACAAGTTTAAATGCTGCAATCGGGTATGCTTATTCAATAGGTACCCTACGATTGCTTGACACAAGATTTTGGACATAAAAAAAAAAAATAAAAACTAATTACTCACTTGGCATTCAGAGTGACTCAGATAGCGTGTCGTATTGGTAAGCGATCAATATACCCGCTAGTGTGCACACGTATAGGGTGTACAGAGAATAAAAGCCAAAACAATTTCATTTCGAATTGCTGGAGATTCTTTTTAATTGCAGAATGAAGTAAATTACGCGGCATTTATAGACTTGTACAAATATTTTATGAGCCGTATAATAATTCCACAGTCGCATTGCACTGATCTCTTTGTCGTTCTTGTTGTTGTTGTTGTTGTTCATCTTGTCTTTGTTGTTGATGATGTTGTTGTTGTCATAGCTGTGGGTTCCTTCTCGACAATTTTTACGACATGAGCAGAGCGACAATTTTGTTTTTGTGTGTGAGTTTTGGCTCGGCATATTTTTTGTTGTTTTTGTTTCTTTGGTAATGTTTTTTTTTATTTATTTATTTCACTTTTTTTTTTTTTGGGAGCGCTGATTCTTTTTTTGGCTTATCGTGGCAGAGGAATCTACGCACACCCTGGACTTGAGTTGACTTGGACCCGACTCGGGGCTTCCTTTTGTGTGTGTTACCAATGTCTTTCACCTCATTGTCTGCATGTGTGTGTGTGTGTGTCTGTGTGTGTGTGTGTGAGTTTGTCGCGGTTTCCACCACAATTGCCCTGCGCCTGCGTCTGCGCCTGCATCCGTTTATCTCACACAATCAGCAATTGTCATTAATTTCGGACGCTGTGTACGTGCTCCGATTTGTCTCTTGGATTCTCGTTCGGATTCTCAGTGACTGATTCAACAATTTAATATGCAACAGTCGCTGCAGTCGCTGCCGCCGACGGCCAAGTCAGACCATGTCAGGCCAGTCGGAGGCGATCATCTCTCAGTGCCCCTGGGACACAGTAAAGATGCTTATCGCTTTGATTTTATTGTGGCCCCGATGCAGCCTCTTACCCTATATCCCTTTCCCCGCCATACTCTTCCCTAACCAACTCCATCTCCATCTCTTTCTCTTCACTTCTCAAAAAGAGAGAGACATGCAACTATGCAACTATGCACCATTCACCAAAAAACAAAAAATAATGCTGCTAAGTATTTACTCGCTCAGGTTGCTCCCTTCCTCTCCTCCCTCTCTCTCTCTCCCTCTGTTTCTGTCTTTGTCAACCCTTTCGGACACTCTCAGTCCTGAAGCGCCGTTTTAATGGACTTTCCAGCAAGTGCACGTAGCGCTCATCTATCTTAACTTTTGATAGGTTTTTACGATCGTATTTATGCGATGGCCTTTATTAAATTGAAAATTATGTCTTTCTATGAGAAATGTCTAAATTGTTGTCTCTGCTTTGGTTACCTCGGATGTGTATTTCTTTGTGGAATCTGGAGCCTTTGGCCTTTGCTGTGTGTTCCTCAATGAACTTGTGCCTGGGACTGGGACTCCGACTCCGACTCGAACTGATTTAATCTAAATGTTTATTTGGTTTCTTTTTAGTTTATATTTTTTTTTTCTTTTTTATTTTTCGTTTTTTTTGTTTGTTTTTTTTTTGTCTTTGTTTGCTGTTGCTGTTTTGCCGGCGGTCACGTGCAGCTTCTCATAAAACTGTAGTTGCTTTTGTATGTGTTTTTTTTCTGTGACAATTAATTAAAAATATCTTATTTCATTTATGTTTTGTGTGTTGCCTTGTTTTGTTGTTCTGATATTTTTGAGTTATGTTTTCCGCTGCAGATTTATAGATAATGGCGTTACATTTATGGGCCCTAAATGCGTCTAAACCAACACACGAAAATCAAAACCAAAACCAAAACCGATCCCAAACTTGAACTGGAACCCAAAGACCAACGCATTTCGCCCACTTAATGTGTTTTCCAAATAAGAAAAAAAAAACCAAATTCCACTCGACTTTTTGTTTACCAGCTAGAAATGGTCAATAGTCTCCCCTTTTCATTTAATTTTCTGTAAAAAAACCATTAGATTCACATTATTGTAATGCTTTTTGATGCAGTCAAATAAATTGCAAAATGTTGTTTTTATGTTTCCTCGGCGATTTTTGTTTACATATATTTAAAAGCAATCTCAAGACAATTGCATCGAAAGTGCTGGCTCAGACTCTGACACTTCTTGGACGCCTGGGAATAGGTGTTGAAATCTCTCAATTTTGTGCGCAGTCTCAGCAGTTTCATCTTTCACAGAATTATAGAGACCAAAAAGCAGAAACAGAAACAAAAACAAAAAACCAATCTCCTCCATCTCGCAGCTGTGAAGCAATCAAATCATAGATTCAGCACTCAATTCCAAGTCTCTTACATACAAATATAAATATATTTTTTTTATATACAATTCATAAATATATACGTACATAGTGCTGACATCACTTTAAATGGGTCTTCTACTGGTCTTCAAAGTGCCAAGGTGTCGAGCGTTGCAATTACAAATAAATACTTTGGTCTAAGTGAATATTAAGTTCTCTAGATAACTGAATAATATCTAATTTCAGGGGTCGTAAAAAAATTATAGATTTATTTATTTACACTACTTGTTACATTTGTATATCTTAAACGATAACATTACACTTGCATAATTTGAAATAGCAATTAAATTATGCACTATCGTTAAGTAATATATTTTTAGCAATTTGCTAAGTTTTTTTCGAAGGGTTGTCTTCTTCGAAACTGAGCCTCGATTTTGGCTGTTTTCAGTGAAATACGTAACGCAATAGAATTATACGATTAGTACTTTATGACTAAAGCACTTTGTTGATATAATAGTGATATGAACAGTAGTTTAACTGGAAATTAAATTATATTTGGGTTTATTATGCATATGTATTGTCGAAGAATACATTTTTATTAAAGTCTTTCAAACATTATAAGCACAAAATCAATATCCTATTCATATTATATTTAATTTTATTTTATATAGTTAAGGCATTTATTTTAATTAAATTGTTAATATATTTTTATTCTATGGAAAGGAGTCTTTCAAAAATTGAGCATATAAAATCAATATTTTTCTAATATATAAATTCAAAAAAGAAAACAAATATCAATATTGAATCGAATTAAACTAATCT
>JBAMBL010002851.1:0-31476 GCA_037043405.1 Drosophila subquinaria | reverse complement strand
TAACCATAACCGTTAACCAGAATAAATCGTTTGAAATTGATAACTTTTACTGAAATCGTAACCGAAATAAAACTTTTTTATTATCAGTATATCCGAAATTATTCAAACCAAAATAACCGTTTAGAAACCGATTCATGCATAACGGTTAATTTCAGTAAGGCCATGCATAGCGTTGAATTATGTTGCTAAAATATAATCATCGTTTTTAAAACTAAATTTTATTTTTATGTCTTCCCTAATTTTATTTATAAAAATTTAATTAATTTTATTATTAATTTTACTATTGTAACCGAAACCGATCTGATTTTCGTTTCGGTTTGATACTCTGGTAGATAGATTTTAATTAAGTTTTATTCAGAATGTAAAAAAAGCTAATATTTTCATACTTAAGATTGATCTTCGATCAATCGTATCTGTGTTAATTGTATAATATTATTCTACACTTCCTAACAAAATTATAATACCCTTTGCAAGAGTATCAAAAAATACAACAGCAGACGTGTAAGCAAATATTTAATATTTGTTTCGCAGACAGAGTCGAAGTCAAAGCTGAAACCGAAGCCAAAGCCAATGCTAAAAACAAAAGCATTGCAAACTATTTTATTTGGCATTTGTTGTCTGGGCAAAGGGAACACAAAGGGAAGCGAATGGGGGTGAAAAGGGGGGTTAAAGTATCTACATGCTCTCAGAAGCTTCTGCTGCGCTTGGCGCCGGATTTCATTCCATTTTCGGATCCAAGTTCAGCACCGTCTACAAAACCTTTGCCAATGGAAGTAACAAAATTGTATTTGCATGTCAATTGCGCTTGTTTATCTCGCGTTATTATTTCTGACATTGCCACAGCACACGAGCTAAACGGACAGACAGACGGACTAAAAGGCAAATCTGAATTCTAATATAAATCTGTGTATGAATCTGAATCTGCGGCTGATTCGTTTGGTTCAATTATAATGGAAATCCCAAGTCAAGTCGTGTAGTCCATTTGGAAATCATAATTTGCATATTAAAAGGCCTAAGGTGAGGGGTCAAAAGGAGTGGAGGGGTTCAATCTATGAATTAGTTAAGTAGATGGTAAGAATTTAACAAGAAACAGTATGAAGAAAGATAACAGAAGTTACATGTAACATCATAATAAGAGAATTAAAAAAACAATTCCTATTTTAATGAGATAATATTTTTAATATGATAAAATAATAATTTAGAAATATTTATTTATCTTATTCAAAATTTCTACAGTTGACCCCATTTAAATGAACTACATTTAACTGCACAAGATTAATAGACAATGTGAGTGTTTAAAAAAGCTATAAGTCGACCTCTCTCTCATTTTGCTGAAGACTCAATAAATTTCCAGTTTATAACCATACTTTTAACGTCCGTTTTGGCAATAAACTGGACCGAAATATAAATGCAATTAAATGGCATTTTACAACACTATAAAATCATATAATTATTATTATCATTAATATCAAACTACTGAAATTTGTTGAAAGTGCTTTTTGAGCCACTCTATGAAAAATGATGATGATTATGATTTTAATGTCGAGTTTTTGTGGGTAACCACAAAACGACAGACTTGAAAATCAAATTCTTTTGTGCTGACGGCATGTTAATGATTGGAAAACTTTTCATCTCAAGCGATAGCTGACGGAACCGCAAAACAATCAAAAAATGCAATTTAATTGGAAAACAATTTTAAAATACTTGACAATCGACGAAGAGCAATTAATCCGAGAAAAATGGATGAAAAGTGTCATGCTATGACAGAAGAGAATATGAATATGTGTATGTATTTTATTTTGGCATGAAAGCAGAGTTGCATCTGCTCGTGCGACGCCATTAGCAGTAAAGGCAGTTCAAGGCTGGCACGTACGCTCCATACATTTTTATATGCCTCAGCCTCATCTAGGACATCTAGCTTAGCATTATAATAACAGCAGACGCAAGGTCGTAAATTGCGAAAATCCACTGAAATTTGTACACCTGTTCTGTTCTGTTCTGTTGGGGTCTAAGTATTATTGATAAGCATTAAAATCACGCGCGTGTCCAAAATGTGCACTCAATAGAACATTACGTGTATTACATACGCATAGGTGTTATTACACTCACTTACGAGTATGATGACTACGCTTACAAATCGGGGTTGAGGTTGTACAAATACAAGTATAAACACAAATACAAGCTGAATAGGCTGTAGTCGAGTTCCAGACTATAGGATACCCGTTACCTTTTTAAATAAACATAAAATATTTTTTATTGCATACTCTTAGGCACTCACACTGCTTGAAACTTAAATCAGCCATTACTACCGTTCTGTTCAGCCGATCTTGTTGCGATTCAGTAGGCAGATAGCTTATAATAATAAATAACGTTAATTATCAAAAAATACGTAATATTCTAAGAACTGTGCATGTGAAGGCTTTAGGCACTGACACATATATACTTTGTTGGGTCGGAGATGATTCCGTCTCCCTGTTACATAAATTTCAACGAATACAATACACCCTATTACTTAATTTTTAAGTAACGGGTATAATAAATACATTATGTTATTTTGCTCTTCTTAACTGTTGATGTTATAAGCTCGTTACCTCACACACACTCATACTCACACTGACATAAGCTTAAAGCTCAGCTTAGTAAAAATATTGCTTTCATCCAGCAGTTAACCTCAACTTTAAGAGTTGAGGGGTGAAGTGGTAGAGAAAATGCCAGGGTCTGCCAAGACGAGCAAAAAGAGAAAGGGAGAAAATACCAACTGAAAATTCAACTTTGCAATAACAATTTTGCATTCACACACACAGTATCTCATACCTACATGTATATTAGTAGTAATTGTGCAGTTATTGTGCAAAGCTTTTGTGTCTCTGAACGTTTCTGAATCAGCCCAAGATTTTGATATTTAAATACAGCTCTCTAGTTGCTGAAGCGGCTTAAAGAAAGAACTATTTTTATAGGTTTTATTTTATTAAAAAGTTTTTGTTTAATTTGGTTTTATTTTTCATTAGGTGGATCAAGCTAAGAATAATTCATTCTATTAAACTTTATGTTCTTTATTTACTGTATAAAAACTTGTTTTAATTACAAATTAGTTTAATCAAAAATATAGCTTCAACAATTGCCATTTTATTTTCCAATAATCTTTATCTAAATAAATATTAATTGTCGACAAATTCAAAATCTTCAACTTTATTCCTCATCTAAATCTTAAGTGTATGAATTTTAATTGCACACTTTACTTTCACTGTTCAACTGTTGCAACAGTAAAAATACAAAATTATAAAGCTCGAAAATAGTTTTATTTTTGTGTGCTCTAAACGAATTGTTGTCTAACAAACTGTTGACCCCGTTTGGCAAGTCGTCGACTCAAAAGTTCAACTGTTGGCTGCCCACAATATCAATTTGCAAGACAATGCAATGTGGGTACACAGAGTGGAGGACACAATATCGAGGACCCAGGACAGAGGACCCAGGACACTGGACACCGGACCCAGGACACTGGACCCAGAACACAGGACACTCGTTAGTAGCGGCGTCAATGCATTTGATTGCACAATCCTTCATTGGCAGAACCTTTGGCCAGTTGGTTATCAACTTGTGTTCAATTTCTTATGCACATAGTACACTTTATCTGCTGACCACAATACTTTTACTTTATTCTCTTCTTATTCTTCTATTCATCTGCTTCTTCCACTTGTAGTAGTCCCGTTACACATTAGCATGCTCTATTGTGTATGTGTGAGTGTGTTTGTGTGTCTCTGGCCCACTTTTATTGGCCTTTGTGGCATTTGAATCATAAACTGCTTTGACTATTGTCCAATATCGTCCTCGAATTTATCAGAATTACCAACTTTTTCTCCTTTACTTTATTAACTTGTTTTTTTCTTTCCACCGTAAGTTTCTTTTATTGACTTGATGGCAGAAAAAGTTTAAAATTAAATTGGCATAAAATGCGCACGAAATGACAAATTGCAAACTAAATCACAAACAAAATAAAACTGCATGCAATTGTATCAATTTGTCTCTTTGTGTGTGTGTGTGTGTGCGTGATTGTGTGGGTAGTGTGTGTGTTTGTGTGTATGTGGTATCCAATTTAGAACAGTTACCCAGTAAAACTTTTGGGAAGGTGTGTTCCCAGGCAACGTGTTCTGGCAGCATTCATTTTCATGCTAAAAAGCAGTATGTGCCTTTTCCATGTGACAATATTGTTTCCAACATGAGATAAAGGCAACTATGTTTTTTCATGAGTTGGGAAGGCTAAATGTCAGCACTTTTAAATCATTCGTTACAGACTGTTATGCTTCGTAATTCTGGTAAGCCTCTGCTTTCGTAAACAGAAGCACAACATTTGTTAACTAGCAGAAAAGCATAACAGTCTCTGTTGTTTTCTTTTTTTTCTCTGTTATTCTTATTCCAGAGCTAAGTGTTAAACCGAGCAAGCGTTTGCTAATTTTTCATTTGAAAGAAAAATAAATTTATTTGTGTAATTCTAATGTGTTGTGTTCAGTTGAAATGATAATAGTTTAATTTTTTCTCTTCCATTTATTATTTTTGTCGTCAAATATAATTACGGGGTCTCATATTCCTAGAAGAGGCTTAGCTCGTTAAGGAATTTTAATAACGCTCTTTATGGTAAGTAATTAAAAACAATCAGTTCATCCGAGATATCTTACTAATGGAATTATTTTGTTTTCATAGATGCAACTAAAAGAGAAGGATATACGTTCGAAGACTACACAAGAGACGTTCGTGCGGCCTTCGTCAGAGCCAAAAACCGCGTTTACAAAGCATCATGTTAAGAAAACAAGATTAAACGGCAGGCAACTGAAGGGGAGCACAGCAAAAACATTAACACTAACACTTAATTTAAAAAAAATTGTAATAAAAGGAAAAATATACATAATATAAAGTAAATATATATACGTATTTTATTTTATTTGCAATGGATTATTAAAATTTCAGTAAAATATTTTCTTTTGGAATACATTCCTGGTACCTTTCAAAAGAACCCTTCCGTTCTGCCTTCTTTTTCCACATTCTGGACAGTAGATTTTGGAAATCAATATAGGAAACAGTAATGTTAGTTAGCAGTGCAATAACAGAGCCACTGCCTTTTTGCCTTCTATTTTCCACATTCTGGACACTAGATTTTGGAAATGAGTTTTGGAAAGGAAAATGTTAGTTAGCAGCGCAATAACAGACCCCTTCCAAAGTAGCTTCTAAAAACCTAGTTCTATTCCTGTCTCGCCCCTATATAAAAACGAAAGGAAAAAGTCAGATTTGGGAACTAGTTCTAGTCGGAATTTGAACGTGTAAAATAGTAGGTTTTGGAAGCATCCAGGTTTTACTGGGTAATGGCACTCATTATGCTGCAATTTTTATTATTTTGGTTCTTTTTTGGACATGTGTGGCATTCGCGAATTGCATTTAAATTAGTTTAGTTTGATTGCCGCATTTGCCAATTTCATTAAATATTTAAATTGGCTGCTCATTTTTTGCATTTGCCGAAATATTTGCACTGCATTGCGTGCCATTTAACCACAAATTTTAATTAAATAATTAAAAGCGTATTAGCATTAGGTGGTGCAGACTGTAAATAGACTGATGCAAATAGACATTTGCAGTAAATATTTAAGCAATTTGATTGCAATAACCAAAGGTTGATGATCATAGATAACTCCTCGAGAGTACTAACATAACTAATTGATTCAAGGTGAAATACTTACATAGTATACTAATTAACTTTACCAGTTGGTCGGCCATCTTAAAAGTGATCACTTATTTTCTTCCTTTGGGTCTAAGAATTGATCGAATCACATGTATCTGCATATTTAAATAGAAAATAGGATCTATTAATATTGTTCAAAACATTTACCTAACCATCTCGTAGAACTTGCAGCTTTTCTTTAATTTATTAACTCTCAATGAGTTTCAGATCTTTGTTTACAGAGCTAAAATATACTCCATCCCAGAATCATTAAATTTGCATAGGTTATTTCAAATATGTGTTATAGTTGAGCACTTAACATAACTGCTTTTAAGTGCAAATATCTGCAGTTTGCAAGCACCAAAAATTTGCATGTGGTGTCTTTTTGAAGGGGGGCTTTCTATTGGCAATTACGGGGTTATTTGGGTTATTGCGTATACGCAACGTGTGTCCTGTAATCTTATTTTCAATAAGCTTTAGTAGCTCTGTGGTTTATTGCCTTGTCTGGCCGTGCGGCCAATCGATTAAATGTACTCTATTCATCCGGGCCCCTTTTATCCGGACGGAACGGAACGGAAAATAATTAGACACTCAGCATTATTTGTAGGCCATCAAATTGAATTTAGTGTTGGCAAAAGGCCAGGCGTTGCCATGACCACGCCTTCCAATACACACACACAGACGCACACACGCAACTCCCACAATCACACACACATATGCGTGCCTTTTGTGCTGTGAGAGTAAAGTATCAGTGTAAGTGTGTGTCCTACGAACACTTTGCTTCTTAGCCTGACAAGCTGTTAATTCTCATCACGTTTAATGTAATGGCAGCACGTTAACTTTGAAGCGCCAAATTGGAATTCAATATGTTCGCTAGCATATAAAATGTGCGAATTTCTCGCGATCTCTCGTTCCCCTTCTTCTCACTCTCCCTCCGTCATTTGTATACATATGTTTATCTCTTTCTCGAATCTGGGTAAACTTTTCCCCAAATGTGCTTTGAACTATGCCCTCGATATGGCAACAGAAACTTCAAAACTGCCAAATGTTTGCCAGCCTCCGAGTCACAAGTCAATATTGAATATTATGTATAATGAATATTTAATATTCAATATTCTCTCTCGCATATATGAAATGTTGTATTGTTCTATTTTGTTGTTTAAAAATTCATAATTGAAATAAAATGACATTTTCATATATTTATTTATTTTGTTTGCAGCTGACAAAGAAAATACTTCAACAAAAATTAAAATTTAATCAATTTTCCCCGCGCTAAAAGACCGTGCACTACAAAAAAAATTGTTCTTTTTTCTTCTCAGAAATCGTTTTTTTGTTGCTCTTGTTTTGGCCTTTTTATTAATTGAGTTATTCAAATTGGTGTGCCGTTAATGTTGTTGTTGTTGTCGTTGTTGTTTTTTTGTTGCTCTCGTTGCTGTCTGTCAACAAGACAGCTGACTCGTGTCCTGATTCTCTGTCCTGGTTCAACCTCTGCCACTTCCGTGCCTCATTACGCATTTTAATTGTTTCATTTCGAGTGCTTTCACGTCAGGGTTTTTAAATTGTTACAGCATCATGCAAAAGTATCCACTCACTAAGAGTCCATTAAATTGTTTAAGTGGTTGGATTTTCTTTCACTTACTTTTCTTAGCAAATATTATATTTTTCCTTGGTATAGCATTTGGACTAATCCAGCGTTGTGGACGATACATTTGCACGCATACTTTCATGTTAAAACTAATACAGCTCGCGTTCAGATTGTTAAATTTTAATGAAATTTTTTGAAAAATGCATTTCTTTGGGAATACTTTAAGACCTATTTTAAGAAAAAGCCTTACTGTTTTTGAAAAAAATTTAGCTTGATTAAAGTTCCGTCGCGAACGTTACAAAATTGTCAGTCTACTTTGAGGTCAATGTGCATTTACATTCTGTTTTTTGCAAGCTTTGCATAATAATCAAATAAATCTAAATACAAAAATTAAATGGAACATATGCTCATATCAATCCAGCTTTAAAAAAGAAAAGTAGTCTCGTTTATTAATAATATTAATTTTTAAATGCTGCAAACGTTACATACGTTGCGGACTTTACACGCAGTGGACACATTTTAATTTTAAATTATTTTTGAAGCTTAATTTTGAAGCTAGATTAAGTATCATATTTTTCTAAAAAACATCTATTATTAAAAAACATGTTTGGCATCGTTAAATTTTCTCCCTAAGCTTAAAAATTGTTGGATAAGTCCATATATTAAAAACCGCCTATTAAAGTTTACAAAACTCTGCATAAAACTTCTTTAAAATTTTGTAGCCTTGCACTTGATTAATATTAATAAAAATCCTTGATATTAAAGAAAACTTGCTCTTGAAACTTACATTTTCACCTAACTGTCTACATAAACAAAATCAAGTTATTTAATTTATTTAACTACTATTAGACTTTCAGTTTATATATTAAACTATTTATATTTTCTCAAATTAAAGAGTACAAAATTACTGTGATACATTTCTTATTTCCTGATTTTATTACTAACCACTTTATTTATTTTGGTTTGACTTTCTCTTTTCCCTTTTTTTGGTTGGGTGGTTCAAGGAAATTTACTGTTAAGTGCGTTGCTTTGAGCATGTGGAATTTTGTTGGACATTTGTATTGAAAATTGCTTTACAAGTCGAACGAAGAATAAATTATTTAGAGTCGAGTCAGAATGAGTTGCATGACTTTTGACTTGTTTCATCTCTGCTTTATGGCAGCCATTAACTCCAGCTCAGCTTCAGCTTCAGGCCAGGCCAACAGTGCCTTGGCAAACTGCTCATCTGCACTTAACCCACTCGAAGAGTCGACACTTCAATGGCTGAAATAGTTGGACACTTGGACAGTTTTGGATACTTGACCAGTGTGTCCGAAATCTTTAAGTGTGCCACTGCAAATGACAGACAGAGACATTAAGAGAATGTGAGTGAGAAAGAGAGAGAGGTGTACTCTTCATTTGCCAAATAAATATATGTAAGAATACTCATATGTATGTATCACTTGTGTGTTGTGTGTGTTTGGCCATCATCGCGTGCCGTGGCACAGAGCACATTAATAAGTTCACTTACACTTTCAGTCCAGACAACATTATTCATGCTTTCACGACATAATTACAATTTGAATTGCTTTTACGGCCAGGAGTACAACTTACATTCCTCACAGTCCGTTGCCGGGCAAATGAAAACATTTTGCTGACATTTACGTGGGCTACAACAACAGCAACAACATTAACCACTACAACAACATGTACAGTGTGAATATAGTATAGCTGTCCGGCTCATTGCTTTATTGTACTCAGTGTACATCTCCGTACTTCACTTTAATTGTGTTTAATTAACTTTTGCAATGTGCCAACAGCTAAATGTGCTTTCTCGTTCTCTCTCTCTCTTTTCTCTTGCTTCCTCTCGCTCACTCTCTTTCTCAATCTTGGTATCTGTGTTAAATCTGCATTTTTCATACAATTTTAAGGATCTGGTAATTTCGCAAAAATTACCTTAGGGCATTTACTCACGGCATTTCTTACATCTTCATTTTGATATACCCTGTGTATCTTGTAACATGCACATTTGGGTATAATCGACTGGAAAAGCAATTTCTTCTTTTTCTTCATTTTTTAACCATATTGTTTAACTGTTCTTTCGCCTCTGGTGAAATAGATTTGAATGTAGGGTATCTTACAGTCAATCACTTCAGCAATTTTGCTTAATTTTTGTTGCTTTTCTGTTATTTGCAACGAAATTACATTGTACATTTCCTATTAAAAAACATAAATTACAACATTTTTATCCAATTTAGCCTTAAATGTAATTTTTTAAATATTTTTATGAACTTTGTAGCATATTAATAAAGTGAGAACAAGTTTCTTAATCTTTGTAGGCATAATATCTGTGTCGGGTATATGGATAAAGTATATATTTGGAAAGTTTACACTAGATAACAAAGCATTTCAGTTTGTTTAACAATATGTTTAATTAGTTTGGTTAGAAAGAGTGCTCAACTCGAGTCTGACAAACCAAATATTTACCAACTGTCATGTTGTTAGGAACATTAATTACTAACAAATTATGTACAAAGTTATATTTGGCTCTTATAAAATTACGTATGCATAGCTGGGAATATCTCATAATATTTACACATTAATTCCGCTTTTCACAGGCAACGGAATTACGTTTTGAATCAATCCGCAGACTCTTAACCAAGGTCATTGGCAATAAGTTAAGCTAAGTGGCCAAAAATGTTGGCCAACGCATTTGCCAGCGAATCCAAGAGATTGCCAAAAATAACATTAGCCTGCAGAGGAGACGCAAACGCAAATTCAGAACGAGCAAATAATATAAATAAATAAACTTTAAGCTAAGCCCACTTGGCTCTTTTGAAGCAGTTAGTGTGTGTAGATTCAGTATACATACTATATACTCGTGCAAATACCCACTTGCAACTCCCCTCCCCTTCTATCGCCTCCCTCCCTTCTCTCTCTCTCTCTCTCTTTCTCTGGGGCGCACATTCAATTCCCGAACCGCCGCTGTCATTTGGCGCAATTCGAAGCCATAGATTACAGCGCATTGTGTCTGTCTGTCTGTGTGTTGTTATGTTCCCGGCCTCAACTTTTTCTCGTTTTTTTTTTACTTTTTCTACATTCCTTTTTTCAATTTCTTTAAAATGTTTATTATCGCCATTGCCGTATCTGCCACACACAATCAAGATAAATCGCCGGCAATTGTGGCTATTTTGCATTTATTTTATGGACAAGTCGCCGCTGCGGCGCATTTATTGATTTTGTTATTATTATTTTTTTTTATATTTTTTTTGTACAGAAAATTATAAATACCTAATCGTTTTGTATGTGACTCTCATTTTGTAGTTACAGCTGCTGATGATCAATATGAATATTTACAAAACACACGCTGCCGCCTTTTGTGAGCCTACACAAAATTGCAAAATATTTTATACTTACCCTCCACTAACGAGAGGACCACGGTGTATTTTTTAGATTTAAATATTTAATTTGCCCTTAGGACAACAAGAAAATGCCGATAAGGCACAGGGGCTGAAATGTCCCCTTAGTTACTTATTCAAGCAAAAACCAATTAATTAATAATGTCAATATTTGCGAGGGCTTGTCGAAGAGAATAATAAAAAAAAAACAAAGAGAAAAACTCACGCAAATGTAAATTTAATGAACAAATCAAAGGGAAATGAAATCGCAAATGAAAAGCGTTAAGGCCCTATTCTCTTTCAGCAAAAAATTTTTTTCGATTTTTTTTTTTTTGCATTTTTTTATAGCTTGGACATTTAAGAATATAACCCTAAAAGGGTTTTTTGAAATTCGAAATACTTTAGAAGATATGGCCATTTTTGTGGGGTCATGTCTTCGCTAAAATGAGTAGTTTTTAATAAACTTCAAACTTTGAACGCGTTTATCTCGAAACCACGTTTTTCGAGCTGGCGGCCACGATTCCGCCAGTTCTACTGACCCGATTTGGATGAAACAAAGTTTAATCGACGTAGAATTGTCACCATTCTGGCCCGTAGTAAAATAAAAATTATTTTTTTTTTACACTAAACTACAAAAAAATGGGTCCAAATTCGATTTGTCAATTTCAAGTGGCGCCATTTTGTCAAAAAAAATCGCAAAATTTTTATTTTACTACGGGCCAGAATTACATCTATGCTGATCATAACCCTATATTTTTTTTCATTTCCGATGCTCCGGAGACCCGGAATCGTGGCCGCCGTGACGACACCTTTTTTTTGCACCACCAACTTTGAAGTCTCATTACTTTTTGAAAAGCCCTCGTATCGAGGCAAAAAAAATTTTTTTATTTACTTTGAACCTTTTGTAATACAATAAATTTTTCAATTATTCTTTGCGTTTTCAAATGAGAATTTTTTCAAAAAAGGTCCAAAAACAGCAAGCTGAAGGAGAATAGGGCCTTAAATAATCAACAGTTAAACAACAATTTTGATACACTTAACTCTTAGCTTTTAATTGTTCAAGCCAATAAATTTACATAACGAATTTTAAATAGAACAAGGAAAAGGAAGAAATAACGAAAATTGGCAAATCGAAAATTAAATACTATTTCTTATTTAATTGCATGCAAAATAAATGTTCAATATTCAGTAGTTTTTTTGGTTTAAGTTAATGTTAAAGATGCAGTTTTTAAATAGCAGTCTTTTAATGATATTATAGATGCAGCATTCGTAATTAGCTTAAAATTTCTAATTATGCTAGGCATAATCAACATGAAGACAGCTCAAATTAGATTCGGCAAAATAAAATTTGTGTGCAAATTTAACAAACAATTTCTAAGCAAGTTTCCATTCGCAAAATTAAACCATGTGAATTGGCAATTGCAAAAGTTGAACTCAACTAAGCCGGGCTAAAACAACTCGACCATGCACTCATTCCATGCAATTTTCACAATTGCGAGTACGCATACGCAGCGTATGCCCGGGCAAAGGTCATTACTTCACCTTGCTCGAGAAGGTAGGAGAGGGGCTAAGGTACTACACAAATACGAATAATTTTCATAAGCTGCAAAATGTATGCTAAAATAAGCGTCACATAAAATGCAAATAGTTATTATTACACTTTTTCCTACTCTCTCTCTCTCTCTCTCTCTGCCAGCTGCAAAGGTGGAGAAATAAAAGGGAAGAAGGAAGAGGAGGACGAAAAGGTAAAGCCAGAACCGTTGTTGCATTAGGAGCTGATGCTGTGAAATTTACACCCACTGACCTAGCTCGAATTTAGTTTCATTTCGCTGCGTTCATCATAATTAAGTTTTGTGAATACCGGGCAACATCTTTGGGCTAAAACTTTAACCTGAAACTGGAGCGAACGTAGTTCATTCCGAGTCTGTCTGTTGTACACAACATGTGATTATGTTCACACTAATGGTAATGATGCTCCACCAGATACATACACATACATTCCTGGTACTCCAATCCGGATTACCGAGCAGCGTATTCAAAAGCCGTATCTGCTTCACCGAGTTCTATGAAGCAAATGATAATAATACATCGTCTTGCTTTATGACTGCCTGTAATTATGTGTGTGTGTGTGTGTGTGTCTCCCATTTTTTTAAAATAATGAACATTGCTGTGCGTATTAATTACTGCAATAATTTACAACCAGTAACAACAAGAACAACTTTTCTGACGCCTTTGTGTATGCGGCACAATAATTTGCGTAGTTCGTTTGTCAGACAATTTATTATTTGTCATCTGTTATTATATCATTAAGGGCTTTTTTATTGCTCTACATTTTTAATTATCATTTGATCAATTTTCATTTTTTTTTTTTTTTCATTTACATCGAAGGCCGTTTGGAGCTCATTTTAATGCTGTTTTACACGGCAATTAAGTTGTAAGAGTTGAGGCAGATGTTGCCAATGATATTGAATGGCCAAACAGGGCCATCAATTTGAATTCGAAATGAGGCAGTAATTGAGATTACCGAGTGGGAATATTATTAACTATATACGAGTAATTCAGTTGCATTACTCCAAAGTATTCATTTGATTAAGACATGTAATTGTATGCAATTCACGCAATATAAATTCCATTTGAATACTAATTTACGGTTTTAGCATTCACTTTATTCACTTAACGTGAATTCCATTTATAAACAAATAAATACAAATAATGCAAAATTTAATTGCAAACTAGAGCTAAAAAAAACTACAAAGAGTTTTTTGTGAATGTTGAATGGAATTTATTCATAAAATGTATTGTTAATATTTTGGTTATTTAGTCAACTGAATTAAATTTAGTAATAATTTTTCAAATGCCATGCTTACATTTTTTAAATTCTTCACTTGACCATCAATTAAAACAGCTCAAGGTCCTTGCTCTCTTTGAAGTCAAACTCTTGACGGGCTCACCTGTCCATTTAATATTTTCACAATTGACTTTCAGTTCATTAATATTAAATTACACAAGCCGGTCAGCAGTCAACAAAGTGTCACAGTGAACAATGAAATGCAACTCAAATTAAAAATGTCCAACTGGGAGAATACTTGAGCAAATGCCTTTAGTCAGAAATTTTAATGATTCATCTAACAAAATATGTGTAAAACTTATCAAATAAACTGCTGAAATTTAAATTTATACGTTAACTCGTATCTTTCAGAAATTAACACATTTAAAGAAAGTTTCCTTCCCCCTTGATTCTGTATTTGATATAACAACTTTTCGTTTGGATTTTGCACAATTTAACTTTGGTCTACACCCAACTACTTACAGCGAGTGGGCGGTGGAAGGCGTGGCAGGGAATAAAATAAAAAAATATACATGTCATCACGCAAAGAAGTTTGTTTTAATTTTAATATTGCATGTCAAAGTTCTTGCCTTGGCTTTGGGGTTTACCAATTTTCGTTGCCTACTTCTTAGCGCGTTTCTTTCTTCTGCTGGAAATAAATCAAAGGCAGTTTACTCTTTTGCTCACTGTTCGACTTTTTTAATGGCCACAAATCACGTGTTGGGTTCTTTCATAATGGCGCGTGTGCTTTGCTCGATAAGGAAATATAACATTTGCCTGCTCTTTTGCCCCCCTTTTTATGCCACAACTTGTTTTCTGCTTTAACTTGGGGCATTTTTGGCAAATGTTTGCCAAGTCTGATAAGTGACCACCTAATGGCATATTTGATTGCTTACGAAATGCATTTTCTGTTACCCCACAACGATATGATAAGATTCGTGCTCATTAACACTCAACCTTTTGGGCATGTAATAAAGCTATTATTTGTACAAAATCAAGGGAAGCACAATTTGTTTCAACTTCCTTGACTGTTTACGTTGGGGAATATGTCAAGATTTTGGAAAATTCATCAAAAGTGTCTGATTATATTGACAACGTGGCGGTAAAGAAGTAAACAATCAATACTTACAAATGGCAAAAATGTCTTTCTTGTGAGAAACTTGTTTGAATTCATTTCTTAATTGAAGAACTTAAAAAATATAACTATTGTAAGTCACTGAAATTTTGGTTCAATATTAAGAACATAAAACAAGTCGAAACCCGGACCAAAGGATACTCGTTACTTAAATAACATAACATTTTTTTTATTGCGCACTTTTAGGCACTCACTTTGCTTTAAAACTTAAATTAGCCGTTATCACCTTTGTATTTGTCCGATCTTGCTAAGTTTTAAAACGATGATAGCTAATAATAGTAGTTAACGTTATTACCAAAGAAAATGTCAGATCTTGAAAAGTGTAAGTAATGGGAATAAAAACCAAATCTATATAAAAAAAAATTGTTTTAAATAAAAGCTTAATTATTTTTAATGCAAAGTGAAAGTCGTTTTTACTACAATATGTCTACCGCATTTGGAAGCAATCAGCCGGAATTATTATTTTCCTTTTGAAATATTCCAATTCGAGATAAAAAGAATAATCTCATATAAACAAAATAAGTATGACGATGACGAGCTGACGATGAAGATGGAGATGGAACTGGAGATGAAGCTGGCTAAGCCAACTGGTTGTCAAATGTTGTTTGTGCCCTTGTGCAATTACCGTAATGATGTCAGGCAGCGCACAAATCAAGCGACGTCGTTTACAACAAGTGCGAGAACTTAATTAAAATGGCGAAACAAAGGCAGAGCTCAGCTCGATGGGGTGAAAGTGGAGAAAGTGAGGGAATTGCGCACATAAACTATGCACAATACCAAGTGAAAGTGGCGCTTGCGAGAGCTCAAGGACTTCCGCTGCCGACGACATCAAAAACAACGAGACGTATGAAGAGTCAGTGGGGCAATGGAGGTAACTTTGTTTGTTGTTGACTTTTATGATTGCTTGCTCTGGCATTGGCTGGCCCAAAATGAAAATGGAAATGGGAATGGGAATGAGAGTGGAAATGGCAATGGAAAGTTGAGAAACGGGCAGTGGGCAACAGGGGAAACAGTGGAAACAGGGGAAACGCTGCGTTTAACACCAATGCGTCTTTTCACGCAATTTCCAAATCCCAACTCAATTTGAGTAATTTCTGCAGTGAATCCTTTTTGGCTGCGGTTAGTGTGCGACAAAGGAGCCGTTACTGCTGCCCATTCACACACTCTCACACTGGTTGCCTGCAGCGCCAGCTAAAAGTTTAATTAAGTTGCTTACTAAATCAAATCAAATGAGCAGCTTGCGACAAGGATTAGGCCAACCCGACGACGCGACGTTCCTGGCCAACGTTTCCACCTGAAGCACCTGCAGGCTCCTCTCCTCTCCTCGTCGTCGTCCTTCCATTTGCCGGCAGCTGCTTAATCCGCTCGACAGCCAGAGTTTGCATGGCTCTCAAGTGGCATTAAAACAAATTACAAGTAATTAAAGACTCACTTCTCATTGACGACGACGACGGCGACGATTCTTGCCTCCAGCTGCAGTTGTCGTTTAATTTTTTCTATTTATATTTTATTTCATTTCGTTGCTCTCGTTGAGCATTCGGTTTAATCGTTGAACTTATAAACTTAAGTAAAAATTGTGGTTTAAATATAAAAATATATTTTAATAAGAAATATTGATAAATTGAGTATTTATGTAGTCAAATTGCAATTTTTTTTAATATGAAAATATAAAAACTAAAAAACGCATTAAACTTTATTAAAAATAAATATGTATACTGCAGATTGTATTTTGGTTAACAACGAAATATCAATTGGAAAATTGATTAAAGGTAATTTCCAATTTAATGCAATCCAGTCCAATACAGTTAAATCAGAAATATTTCAATATTTATGTCAAATTCTTAAGCGTTTCTGTAAATTAAAATAAACTTTTGAAAATCTGAACATAAATCAAAGCCCACAATTAAACTTCAATTAATAATATTGTGTAAATAAAAACTTTTAATTGGTTAAAGGTAAATTCAAAAGAAAATCTTAGAAGTGTCAACAAGAATTTTCCACGTAAACTTAAAAAATTAATGGAATTTGGAAGCCGTACAAAACCCGTCAAGTGATGACTCTTAAAGCCAGAGCTCAGCCTTATTATTTGTCAATATTATCGATAAGCTCAACTCATCGTCATCATACTGCCCAATCCCAATTCCATACCCATTCCCATTCCCCTTCTCCTTTCCATTGGCATTTCCATACTCGTTCTTATCATTATCTCTTGATTGTTTACCCGCCGTGTTTGCACTCACTTTGATTTATTGCATTTATCGCTGGGAAAAACTCGCTTGATAAATGATAAAAGTTCTTTTTGTTTGTGGTAATTAAAAAAATAAAGAAAAAACACATTTTAATAGCTGTTCATACTGCCGTTTCATGTGCTGACAGTTCAGATTATGGACGAGGGCACGTATGGCACTATTTGGGTTTGGGGTTGACCAGATTTTGTTCCACAGAAAGATTACAGAAATTAATGGTATTTATTACTAAGAGCAGATTTAATATTAGTCTCGGTGGAGGAGCATAATTTTAACTCAAAGAAAATCTGACAAAAAATTAGATAAATAAAAGTGAACTTTAGCCATATACACAATTAACTTTTCAGTGCTTAAAAAGAAAAACTAACATCGACATTAAAGCTAAACCAAATTTTAAAATTAATTTAAGCTGAGCGTTTATGCTCGAAAGCTTTCAATTAAAATCAACTATTAAGTATATACATATGTATACAATATATGTATATAGATATTATGCCGATATGCAAGCGGTTGAGTGACTTTTCACCTGGGTGTAAATAAACCGAATCGCTGTTTACACAACCTGAACCACATTTAAAATCCGCATTCATGTGGCATTATCACTTAATTCTTGCACTCGTTAAATCAATGACCCGAATATGCAATAGCCACATAAAAAGTACTTGCAAAAGAAGATATATAAATGCCGTGGCCATGAGTTACGCAACAAATATACCACATATTCTTTTTGTGCTCTTCTTAAGAAGACTAAACAAATCGAACTCAAATTTTAAATGCCAAACCCGAATGAAAATCAATTTGAATGCGAATGCGAAGTCTTCAGCTGGTTGGGCTAAGCCTACTTAAGCGATTTGCTAATAATAGCCAAAATGCCTTAAGCTATCGTCCACAATTTGTAGCCAATATGTTGTGAGTGGAAGACGAGTTTAGACGAGGGAAGTTTTGGCTACCTCATTAAATATTCACAAGTGTGTGAGGGCTTTGAAAATGCCGCCCATTTCCGCACGTTAACAGCAGGCAATTACAAATGTTGTGCGTAACTGTATGTCTTCTCTGTATGTGTGTGCGTGTGTGTGTGCGTAATCTATTATGCCGCTGAAAGTGGTAATTCCGGTCAGTAAATAACATGCACGCCCAATGCCAAATGAGTCGCTTGCAAGTTAACGTCGATTAGATTTTATTTCACGTCGAGGCTGAAAAGTCAGAAAGCGGCCAATTGCAAAATGTTTCGAGCCTCGACAAACGAAAGGCAAAAGGAAAAGCAAGACAGAGAGAGAGAGAGCGAAAGACAGACAACAATAACGGAGCAAAACCAACCGTCTATAATTCCTGTGTTAAAACCCATAAATACATTGGGCCCTGCTTACATATGCGCCATTTCACACCGTTACCATTAGAAGCCAACACACACACACACATTCACATTCAACTCAGACTCGTTTTGCCCTCTCTGCTGCCCACCATAGTCTGTTATCGATATAAATGGCGTATACCTTTCAGCAAAATTGCTCGCCATTTGATTTTATATTTATTTTTCATTCGAGCTACACATTTTATCCATATTGAATTTTGATATTGAATTTGTTGATTCGTTCAGCTTGACCTGCCAATGAAACAAAATTAAACAACATTTAATGGCCTTATTAATTTATTCAATAACCTTCAGCACATTCTTTTTAAGCAGCAAATAAAATTCCATGAAATTGCAATTTAATTAAAATGTCCCACCATCAATTGCTGTGTTTATGAAAAAACCAGCTTAAAATTGAACAAATAGTAGCAACTGTGTATTGACAAACATTTTTTTACCTACTGGGATAGATGCAATTCATGACAAATTTTTGTACAATTTTTTGACTTTAAATTTAAGAGCATAATAAAATATTTTAATCTGTTTCTCTAAATTTGTTCAAAAATTTGTATAAACTGCAGCACAAAGACTTTCCTTTGTTTAATCTGTAATTACAAAATATTTATGATAAAACAATTAAATTAATATTGTTAAAATGTTTTGACCTTTTTGGATTGTAAATCATCAAAGATGCTTGTGGAATTCGTTGATTTATCAGTCTAGACTACGGACAACCTAATAACATTGCCTAAGCAAAACTATTTATGCCTGTGGCCAAAAGCATACAAAAGACCACGTTAACAGCTTTGACAGTTTTCAATTTGGACAGCAGACAAATTAAAAACGCGTTGAAAATGGCGACGGCAGCTGCGACTTCAAAACAACACACAAAAGCGAACAACAAATGCAAAGGAAACGACACGTGAGTTCTACACGGAGCCGAGAAAACCGTACAACCAATATTTGTCAATTCGGTCGTCAGTTGGCCAAAACAGAGCAAATTGAAAGTGTCTCGGTCTCTCTCTCTCTCTCTCTCTCTCTCTTTCTCTCTCTCTGTGTCTTTCTCAGTTTTGGGGGAAAGACGCAAAAGCTTTGTCAAATTCGAGCGTTTTGTTTGGGCATTTGCCTGTTTGTCTGCCATAGATTAGAATCGCACACGCACACAAATCTAACATGTACATATGTCACACACACAAAGCACAACACGGGAATACCCCGAATGTTGGGTGCGAGGTGCACATCATAAACATAAAAGTAAAATGGTAAAAGTAGTGACTGCGACACATACTCGTAAATACGTTTACATATACGATACAAATACTCATTTTATTCTTATTTAATATTTTTTGCGTTTTATGAAATTTTAGTTACACACGCACACACAGACATACACACAACTACACGCACAATTGGAATATTTGTATACCTGTTTCTTAAAACATAACTAAAAGGGTATATTGTATTCGTTGAAATTCATGTAACAGGGAGAAGGAAGTCACTCCGACTCTATAAACTGTATATATTCTTGAACAGCATCAACAACCGAGGCGATTTAGCCATGTCCGCCTGTCTGGCCGTCCGTCTGTGTGAGCGCCTAGATCAGAGAGACTTTAAGAGGTAGAATAAATTTGGAACAAAGACTTCTAAAGTCTTACTTTTTGGTACTGCACGTGTATTGTGTATTATTATAAGCTATTATTCTACCTAATCGCAACAAGGTCGGCCAAACTGAACGGTAGTAATAGCTGATTAAAGTTTTTAAGCAATATAAGTGTCTTAAAGTATGCAATAAAAAATATTTTATGTTTATTTAAATAACTAACGAGTATCCCATAGTCGGGAACTGTACTATGTTTGTTTTTTTTTACGTACATCTGCGACATTGTCAGTTTGTCGCTTTGTTTCCATGTTTTGTGTGTCGTCGGTCCATGACATTATCGGGCACGCATGTGTCAACTACCGACGCCGTTGACGACGCATACAGGACGACAACAGGACATCAAGAGAAGAGGAAAGCACACACAAAAAGGTACAATAATATAAACCAATAAAAATGACAAATAAAAAGATTTATGTGATTTGTACTTTTATGTGTGTACAGCAACTTATTTTTCTCTACTTTAACATGTATTTTCCTACACTGGCTGATTAAGCCTGAATCGAGTTGACTTTTATGTTAGTTGTACAGAAAACATTTTTACTTTTGTCATTCACTTATGCAAACATATATGTATGTGTAAATACATCTATAGTTTGAACTAAAAAATATTTTGATGTAAAATGCATGGAAATAAATGACCAAATCAGAAATTTGTATCTCTCAGTTAACATTTAATTTGACTATCTAATAACAGTCCACTATATTTGTTTGTTGATGGTAAATTAAATTTAGTTTAATAATTGCAATTTTGCAGATCAAATTGAGGCTATGCGTAATTCCTGATAAATATAAAAATATTAACAGACAAATATTAACAGAGAAAAAAATTAATATATATTTTGCTAGCTCATAATATGTTTATAATATGTTTAAAGCTGTTCATATTATGCAATATTTTTTTGTGTTTTTATGCCACATCGAAGACGAGTCATTAAGCAGCTCTCTGGAGAGATAGAGAAAGATAGAGATATAATTTCTTACAGACAATTTGTTTCTCATCAATTTACATATAAAGTGTGTAGTATATAGAAGACAAAACAAGGCATTTAATCGGCTGTGTGATTTATACAGAGACAAGAATACATGACAGTATGAATTCTCATACATTTTTTTCTACGCATTTCATTTAAAGAGTTGCTTTGAGTTGATCTGTGTATGAGATAAGAAACAAACAACAAGCAAATTAAAATGAAATAAAGCACATGAAGCATACACATGTGTGTGGAGTCATGGAAAAAAACAATATGCAAATGAGATTGTTTAGCTCACTTTTTGGGGCAGAGTTGAATGTGAATGGGAATGTGAATGTGAATGTGAATGTGAATGTGGTAATGAGCTGAACAGCAGCACCTGAATCAGATAATTATGTATGCAGCTTGTCAAAAGAGTTGTTTATTATTTAACGGACGTCACAAGCCTTGACAGTTGTGCCAGTTATTAAATGGTAATTGTTGTAATAAATATGCTTTTAGTCAAGAAACGCAGTTATTAGAAACAGGATAAACTTTTATTTTCAATTTTTATTAAAAAATCATTGAATAACTCGTATTTTCCATTTTTTATAATAAACGATATTTTCCTTTAATTTTTTATAATAATAATTGAATTATAACTAGTATTATACATTTTTATAATAAAATAAAAATTATAATTATAATTAAAAATACATTTTTTTTAATTTTTTTTATTTTTTTCCATTTTTATTGTAAAAACTTAAAGTAAGAGGTTATAATATGATTGAAGTAAAAGAAATATGTAATTATTATTTTATAATTTTATTACTTAGATCGAAAAATAGGAGTCTTTTATTAATTTTATTGATAAAAATGAACAAATAACTTTTATTTAATAAAAAATTAATTTATTAATAAAATATAATAAAAATTATAATCGTTTCAATCCCAGCTGTATCGAGAAATAATAGAAATTGCAAGGAATGCAGCTTTTAAGGATTTTTCTTCTTCGTCCGTACGATAACTCTTTCAAATATTTCCTTTAGATACATAAAATTATTAGTAGCTTTCCAAGAATTACAGAAAAAATCAGTTTATTGGATTGTTTTCAGTTTTGTCTGTGTGTTTTATACTTATTTGCATCTTGTACTTCGACCATTGTTTGCTTTACAATTATTCTGGCTTAGAAAACATTCCCAACTGCAGCCCACAACAAGTTTAAGATCTCAATGCGTTTTCTTTAAAGTGCAAGTACAATTTAAACCCTAAACAATTGGTTATTTCGAGCGTAAAGCGTACACAATGTGCAAAGTCCATTGCAGACCAGAATTACAGGTCCTGCCATTGCAGGACTTAACAATGCATCGCATAGCTGAATACCAAGCTGGCCAACTGGTCGGTGGGAATTCATAGAGTTGGCCCCCTTGGCAGCTTGGCAGCTTTCGCAGCTCATGACATTGTACCTAAAATGTGCTCCAATGAGCATCAATATCAATTTACTCTTTCTCAGTGCGATACATTAAGAAATTTGTTTATTTTTCATTTGTACAGCGAATGAGCACTGAATGTGAAGTAAAATAAATACAAACAAATGCACAGACAACAGACAACAGACAGATGCCAACATCGATTTTCATCTCTCTCTTATTATTGGCAGAGTAATATTTGTACTTCCCCCTCTTCCATGACCTGATAAAGCCACAAGCTCGTGACAGTTGACACATTTATATTTCTCTCTAATAATTCTTCTCCGACTTTATATGTCACTTGTCTATTTTCACTTAATGAAAATGTTTTCCATGTTCCACTTCCGACTTTATATGTCACTTGTCTATTTTCACTTAATGAAAATGTTTTCCATGTTCCACTTCAGAATACAATTCTTTTTATTTATATGTTAAATCCTACAACAGAAATTAATAGCATTTGTTTGAATAAATTTAAAAATGTTACACTTGGCCAATAAAGGCATGCAATTTTTGCTCTTTCTCTACTTTATTTTAAAGGCTAAACATTATTCTAAAATATACGTCGAGTACAACAAAAGCTAAACTAAACACCGACGAGTCCCGTTCAACACTTTAAAAAATGCTAACAAATAATAAAATGGCTATAAATACACTTTGAGTAAATATTTTGCATGCCAACACCGCAGCAGCAGCAGCAGAACAAACCAAGCCATAACCATAACCAGACCGAAAAACCAAAAAACCAAAACCACACCAAACCATGGCAAACCCAATCTCCAATCAACCTGCCTGTCCAATCCTACTACCTACCTTCTATGCCTTCTCCGTGTTTACAGGCTGTGGAACAAAAACAAAACAGCATCATAATAAAACCAACAGCAGCCACCATCAGCCAGCATCAATAGCAGCAAAAAACAATAGAGTAGAAATTGCAGTGATTGACGAAGAGATACCCTATATTATATTTTATACTGTAAAGAGTTGAAAATTATACATATACAGCATTTATGCTGCTTAGCTATAATTAATTTATCAATTGAATAATGAAATAAATATTATACAATAATACAACACTGAATCCAAAGACTTTATTTCAAACTGGTTTATTAATTCTACAAATTCAATTTATTTAAGATATTCATTTATTTATTTAATTTATTTATAAAATGTCAACTAAGTGCAATTGACCAAATGTACTTTGAAAATTTTAATGAAAATAAAGTAACATAATACGCTTTTAAATTAATTTGAATATAAATTTAAGCTGATTACTATTTTAATTTAAGTTTAAACAGAAAAAATAGGAATTAATTTATGATTACATATAATTAATAATTAATTTGTAATAATTTTTTTTTTAGGTTTTCTTGACGAATTAAAATTTTTGTCAAAATAGTGATAAATCTGTTAAAGGAACTAGCCAAATAATTAATAGTTTAAACTGAATGTGCTAAAATGATATGTACCTATTCATATAGAAAATATTAAAAAAGCTGCAAATATTAATAAAAAAAATTTTAAACTCAACTTTAATCTTTAGTATGTTTACATTTAATTAGAAAGACATCTGCGTCATGAGCTAAAATTTATTATACCCCTTTTAAAACAGTTTATGGGTACAGGATATAAAAAAATAAACAAATAAAATATAAAAATCATGCACTGCGCAAACAAAAGAACAAAACAACTGCAACATGAATAAAAATTTATGAAAATGTGTAAAGCGAGCGGGTTTACGGATCGTCAGGACTCGCATAGATATGTATATGTACACTGAAAAAAAAGACCACTTTCTAAAATCAAGAACATTCATCTTAAAAATTTTGGTCTTGAAATAAGAATATTTTAAGACCAAATTACTAAAACTAAGAATATTAATCTTGAAAATCGTAAGTTCTTAATATAAGAATAAAATTCTCAATTTTAAATATTTTGTTCTTAATATAAGACCATTTTAAGACCAAATTACTAAAACTAAGAATATTATTCTAAAAAAGGTTAAGTTCTTAATATAAGAATAAAAATCTTAGATCTTAGATTTTTTTCTCTTAAAATAAGAACAAAAATCTTAAAAATTTTTCACTTCTTGAGACCAATAATTCACAACTGGTTCTGGCTTCTCAAAGATGACATTAGGCTTGGATCGCTAGTCAAGTCAGCACAACGGTACTGATGATAGAGATCGGCATCTCTTGAAACAGCTGTATACCGAGCCATGCTCCTTGCGTTCTGCAAGTGTGTTTTTTTTGTTGTTTAGTGTCATATGGACATTACTAGACCTCAAGTTAACTAAAAATTACTTTATTCTTCTTAAGATGTTGAGAAGCTTAATCTTAATTTGAGATATTTTGTCTTGAGTATTCAAAACTTTTTGGTCTTAAAATAAGAACACAATCTTAAAAAAATAATAAGTTTTATTCTTATAATAAGATTTGTGGTCTTGAAAATATAAGAATTTATGGTCTTAAAAATAAGAACTTGGTCTTAATTAAAATGTTCTTAGAATCAAGATGTGTTTTCTTACTTCAAGATTTTCATGTTCTCGACGCATTTTTTAGACCAATGTTCTTAGTTCTGAGACCAAAATCTTGATTTTAGATTCTTTTTTTTATCAGTGTAGGAAGGAGCATAACAAAGTGTTGTTGTTATCCAAGCAACGCCAAATGGATACATTGAGAAACATTCGCTCGCCTCCGCCATGTGGTCGTCTAACCTCTACACATATATGGATGTACATATGTACGTATGTATGTATGTGCCACATGTGGCACAGTTGCATCGAGCAACGGAGCTCGACAAGTGAGCAGCATCCTGCACTGAAGCTGAAGCCCTACGAGTATGACTGACTCGTGAGGTAAGTGATTGTGACAGGTTGCAAATTTGAGTAGCTAGAACCGCAGTTCGCAGACCTTCACTGAAGTATTCAAGTTAACGTTACAGGCGAAGGTTACAGCCATACACTGATAAAAAAAAGAATCTAAAATCAAGATTTTGGTCTCAGAACTAAGAACATTGGTCTAAAAAATGCGTCGAGAACATGAAAATCTTGAAGTAAGAAAACACATCTTGATTCTAAAAACATTTTAATTAAGACCAAGTTCTTATTTTAAGACCATAAATTCTTATATTTTTTAGACCACAAGTCTTATTATAAGAATAAAACTTATTATTTTTTAAGATTATGTGTTCTTATTTTAAGACCGAAAAGTTTTGAATACTCAAGACAAAAAATCTCAAATTAAGATTAAGCTTCTTAACAATTTAAGAATCATGAAGTAAGTTTTAGTTAACTAGAAGTCTAGTAATGTCGATATGACACTAAACCACAAAAACAATACACAAAACACTTGCAGAACGCAAGGAGCATTGATCGGTATACAGCTGTCTCAAGAGATGCCAATCTCTATTATCAGTACCGTTGTGCTGTCTTGACCAGCGATCTAAGCCTAATGTCATCTTTGAGAAGCAAGAACCAGTTGTGAATTATTAGTTTCAAGAAGTGAAAAAATTTTAAGATTTTTGTTCTTATTTTGAGAGAAAAAGATCTAAGATCTAAGATTTTTATTCTTATATTAAGAACTTAACCTTTTTAAAATTAATATTCTTAGTTTTAGTAATTTGGTCTTAGAATGGTCTTACATTAAGAACAAATTATTTAAATTTAAGAATTTTATTCTTATATTAAGAATTTACGATTTTCAAGATTAATATTCTTAGTTTTAGTAATTTGGTCTTAAAATATTCTTATTTTAAGAACAAAATTTTTAAGATGAATGTTCTTGATTTTAGAAAGTGGTCTTTTTTTTCAGTGTAGATATACATAGCTGTGTGAACAAAAGTGCTTGACAACCTATCAGATACAAACTCGGTCTCGAGATACATCTGCATTGTTCGTAAAAGTTGCAACAAAATGCAAAGGTATTAATGCTCAAAAATCTGTCTAAATACAACCAATCACAACTTCAAATATATACACCAGGGATCGCAAATATGAGTTGTGAGAAACTATATAAACTATATAAAATTATAAAAATCCAAGTTGTTTTTTAAATTTTTTAATAAAAATTGAAAATAAAAATTATTGTTCATTTTATTTTGTTTATTTCAATAATTGAAAATTAAAGTTTTTTCAATTAATAGTATAAAAATTCAAAAAATAATTATACAAATTAAAAAATAAGTATAAATTGAAAATTAATTTGTATTTTCAATGCTTATTATAAAAGTTGACACTAAGAGTTATACTATAATTTTTAAATAAAAATTTAAATATTATTTAATATTTTTTTTTGGATTAAAAAGTAAGAGTTTTCTATTAATGTTTTAATAAAAATCAACAAATAATTTTGATTTATTTTATTTGTTATTAAAATTTTAAAAATTATAATCGTTACGTTCCCTGATTTACACCGACTTTGCATACTCTACAAAAAATAAATTTAAATTTCTGGCTTACATATATTAAAATTTCAATTATAAAATCTTAAGAGTCCAGCTCTTATTTTCCATGGGCCTCAAACTGCAATGCAGAGAGAGCATCGTTTAACCTGCCACAGTCAGACACGGACACCATGCCCCATAACTGTAAGTATTCCAGCCCTCGACTCGCTTTTCCACTTCCTCCTTTCTTCCTCCACTTTATGCCTCATGTGCATTTCTGTTTTTCAGTTTCCGCGCCCACAGACACAATTCCTATGTTACTTGTTTCCTTTCCTTTCGTTTCCTTTCCTGGCACTGTGCCCTTTTTAATAATATTTTCTGTGTATGCCATTGTTTGTTTTTGTATTGTTTGCATTTTGTTCTTTTCGCGCGCGGCGCTAAAGTAAAAAACTCGCTAAAAAAGTTTCAGTTGCATTTTGGCATTGTTTGTCTGCCTGCCTAGCAAAAAGGAATTTATTTTAAATTGTTCTCAAAGAAGAGGGGAGCGAAAGAAAAAAAAATAAAAAAAACACCCGCTGACTTTTAATTCATTCAAAAAAGCTGCGAGTGAGACATTTCTCGGTTAAATTAGCGCAAAGTTATTTGACTTGAGTGCGATTGAAGTTCTTTGATGATATAACCAAGCATGTCAATGGCACTTTGGTTCGTGAGCTGAATTGCAGCCATATACGGAATACCCTCAAGAAGGGAGTCAATGGAATGGAATGTGTATTAATAAGGGGTCCTTTATATATTAGTATATGTGAAGCTAATTCTGAGACGAAGAACTAATTTAAAAATGTAAATAATAGTTATTTATCAAATAGAATGTGTCTTACCTTCTTAAATTATATTTAACATACTCTAAAAAATATTTAACATCAAATAAAATATATTTTCTTAGCAAGGGAATCTGTGCTTCGTTATTGCAAGTGGGCCGCATCTATTGTCTGACAATTCACTTGAAGTTCGCAACAACTTTGTCACAGAAAAGTTGGCAAGTCAAGTTGAATTCAGTTGGCAGTTCCAGCACACTCACAGACATACAAACATACATGCATTGGACATATTTATTTGTTGTCGTCATTAGCCGCGTTTGTCTGAAATTAAGTTAAGTTTATGACACAGCCAACAGCCCATTCCATATTCTCAGCAGACCTCCGACAGACAGGGACAGAGACAGAGACTGACACGGAGACGGAGACTGAGATAAAGACAGAGAAGCAGACTGGAGATGAAGATGAAACTGGAGACAGTGTCTCCAGTGCTGTAAATGTGGATGTCCTTTTGGCTGTGTTCATTTGTGGGATTGCCATTATGGTTTTATTATCATCAATATCACATGTTAGGTTCTATATCTATATATATTGTATACCATGTGGAACAATTAATTCGGTTTTGCTTTTATTTGCTTTCTCTTAAGTGTTTCTTGCTGTCCCTTTTCAATATTTAATTCGCTATCCCTGTCATTGGTTTTGTCTTTGTCAACTCAGTTTGCAGTGCTTTTGATTTTATGACAGCGACAGCTTGAGCCAAATAAAAGATATATGTGTCTATATATCTGTATTTGTATCTGTATCTGTTTCTGTATTTGTATCTGTATCTGTGCCTGCCATAAAGTTCATTAAGTTTCTGCGACAGTCTGAGGGCACACAATGAGGGATTGTATTATCGACAAAGCCAACAGTAAGTACGTTAACTCTTTGCCAACTTTTTGGCCATTTGTCGGTTTGCGGTCGCTTGAACTTTATGGCCAAATAACGCGGCCAACTAAAATTGGTTGACTCTAACTACCAGTCGTATTTAAATGTGTTTAGATGTTCGGTCATCAAAGAGTCATCTTAAAACTATGTTAAATGGCGTTCTAGAAGAAAAATTAAGCCCTTTACTCAGGCGAAACGAAACTGGCACTTAATGAAAACCGCCACTTTAATTTTAATGTTGAAATATTTTGTTTGAAATCAAGAATTTTTTAATAAAAACAAGCAGGAAAGGCTATGGTCGAGTTTCCGACTGTAGGATGCCCGTTACTTATTTAAATAAACAACAAATATTTTGTATTGCATACTTTTAGGCAATACCGTTGCTTGAAACTTAAATAAGCCATTACTAGCGTTCAGTTTGTCTGATCTTGTTGCGCTTAAATAGGATGATAGCTTATAAAATAAGATAAGATTATAAAAAAACTAGTCGGCGGTGCTACAGTCGAGCGGTACTCGACTGTCGGAGACCCCGTACTTATTATATAAACTTATAGTAAATAATATCTATAATAAACTTAGATTCTTATTCTACTATGGCAACTATATGATATAGTAATCCGACTTCAATCAAATTTGGTCAGTATGTATGGGACCATCTTTTATACATATTCTGTGAGTTTGATTGAAATATCTCAAACGGCAAAAAAGTTTTCCATACCAAGACTTGATTTTCAACTGATTGTTCCTAAGGGAGCTACATGATATAGTAGTTCGATTCCAACCAAATTTGGTCAGTATATATGGGACTATCCCATATGCATATTCTGTCAGTTTAATTTAGTTATCTTAAACAACAAAAAAGATTTTCATACTATGACTTGATTTTCAACTGATTGTTCCTATGGGAGCTATATGATTTAGTAGTTCGATTCCAACCAAATTTGGTCAGTATGTATGGGACCATCTTTTATACATATTCTGTCAGTTTGGTTGAAATATCTCAAACAGCAAAAAAGTTTTCCATACTAAGACTTGATTTTCAACTGATTGTTCCTATGGGAGCTATATGATATAGTAGTTCGATTCCAACCAAATTTGGTCAGTATGTATGGGACCATCTTTTGTGAATATTCTGTCAGTTTGGTTGAAATATCTCAAACAGCAAAAAAGTTTTCCATACTAAGACTTGATTTTCAACTGATTGTTCCTATGGGAGCTATATGATATAGTGGTCTGATCCAAAATCTAAAGCAAACTCGATCTGCTCTTAATATAGACGAACCTACATACCAAGTTTGGAGTTCTAGCTCTTATAGTCTCTGAGATCTAGGCGCTCTTACAGACGGACGGACGGACAGACGGACAGACGGACATGGCTATATCGACTCGGCTGTTGATGCTGATTAAGAATATATATACTTTATGGGGTCTGCCACGCCTCCTTCTGCCTGTTACGCACATTTTTTTTTGTGACAAAGTTAATAGACCCCTTTACTTTTTTAAAGTACGGGGTCTAATAAGAAATATTCTTAAAACTGTCGTGACTTTTCGCGATTTACGGAGGCGGAATGGGACAGGGCAAGAATTTGAAACAAGCTGAATCCCTGAGGGTATTTTATTAATTATGCATTATTAATATGCATAACATTTTAAATAAAATTTAAAACAAGTATTTTAATCATGAAATATAAATTAAATTTTGAAAATAATTTTAAAGTCTAAAAATTTCTTTTCTTT
Source organism: Drosophila subquinaria (assembly GCA_037043405.1). Classification (NCBI taxonomy): domain Eukaryota; kingdom Metazoa; phylum Arthropoda; class Insecta; order Diptera; family Drosophilidae; genus Drosophila; species Drosophila subquinaria. The sequence goes on along the minus strand of JBAMBL010002851.1, from coordinate 1,307 downwards.
TAAGACTGAAAACTGTTTTTGTCGGTGCTTAAAAAATAATCGTCTCTGATTGCTTCACAGTTTATCGAGTAATTTCTTGAAATGTAAAGCATGCTCATTAGTTCAACCAACAACAAGCTGTCAAATATTCTTGTTATTCGCAATTTTCAGACTTTTGTTTTGGGAGCTCACCCGAAATAACTATGCAGCATTTTGTGGCAAGGGGAACGACAAGTTAAAGCCTAAGCCGCCCGCAAATGACTTCAAATGACAGCAATTGCAAGAGAAACACGCGCGTTTTAAAATCATCAACATTATCATCAGCATTATAACAGTTATGCGGCGACTGTTGGTTGTTCGTTGTTCGTGGTTGTTGTTGACGTTGTTGTTGTCGTTGTCAGTGTGTCCTTCTCTGACGCCGCACAGTGGGGCCATTGCGTATTTTTCTTTCCAAAAATCGCCTTTGAACCAAAAAAGATAATCGAATAATTTTAATGGCATATGATAGATAACTCTTCAACCTATGAAACAAATGCTCAATAAATATGACACGCCTCCTAGGGGCTTACTTATGGGCTATAAAATTTGTAAAAAAAAAAATAATAAATTTTATTGCACCCAAAAAAAAATATTTTTGAAAATTTTTGATTTTTTTTGTTTTATTTTTAAAGCTTTTATATGAGAATTTCATGTATCCATCCATTTCAACCAATCTGACATATGAGGAATCTGGGGTAGTCTTATACATCCACACCAAATTTGGCTCAAATCGGACCACAATATCATATAGCTGCCATAGAAAGAACCGGTCGAGCTATTTAATTGTGAGCTTGCATTAGTTTTTTTGATTTAACTTAAAACGGTGGATCCGGGTGGGTACAAAACCATACATAACATATATATATTTAGAGAAATGAATACTGAAGCGTTTTTTAGTTAGTGTACTGCTAGATAGTTCTAGACCAAAAGTTCAAAAATAGTGCTTTTTACATTTAAATGGGTCGACCTTACTACCCACAATTTTTACTTCATCTAAAAGTACTGGACATTTTGGATTCTTTATCTTTGAAGAATTCTCTATCGACTGCCTATATTACTTTTTTCGAACGCTTACCCAAAAAAAATTATTTTTGCCAAGTTGTTTGTCCTGCAGCCCTGCACAGCACTAGATTTGGCCTATTTTTTAACTTTGGTAGACGATTTTTATTACGATTACGGTTTTTGATTACGACTTTTGGAAAGTAAAATGAGCAATGGCCCCACTGTGCGCCGTCGGCTGTTGCTGTCATTCATTAGGCGACGTACAGTGTGCCAGAAATGTGCCAAGG